>OOIL02004917.1:139893-153929 GCA_900332095.2 Cuscuta campestris | reverse complement strand
ACTGTTCAATCAAAGACTAAAATGGATATTCTCAATCCAATCAACCCTGCAAAATGACAAACATCCCTTTCACTGTGTGCCTCGTGATGGATGAGCGGCGGGGTGTCCCCTTGACCTCTGACGTGGTTCACCATGCCTAAGAGACTGAACCAATGTTAGCCAAGTAAAGTGATATGACCGGTCACCTTCTCTCAAAAGTTACCCGGTCATTCTTTGTGCTCAACCCGTCTCTGGTCTTCTAGAATGTCCTTTGTAACATTAGGCGACATTTTGGCTATCGCCCAAAATGTGACCGGTCACTTTTTTAGTGGAAGTGACCGGTCAAATTTTGACCCGTCCCAATCGAAGAGTTAACCTCATTTGGTGATTGATAAAAGTGACCGGTCATATTTTGACCTGTCCCTTTCGGTTGTCCGGGTCGGGTATAAGGATATACCCATCAGTGACGTTGTACATGTGCACATTATTATACTTTTTGGTAATGTAAATGCATTTTAAATTATATTTCAAGAATAAAAACATAGAAGTCCTATTTTAATATATTTTTAATGTTTTAGTCATACGGTCTTTCTCCCAAATTTTATTTATCCTTAACAAAACTATAGAGAGTGGACAGGTAGGGCTGTGCATTACCAGGTCCAGACCGGAATTTAGACCTGAACCGGACCGGAATGGACCAGTCCGGACCGGAACTTTCAGGTCCGGTCTTCGGTCCTCCAAAATTTAGAATTCCGGGTTCCGGTCTTGACCGGTATATAATAAAATATTAAAATTTTTAATAAATAGTTAATTCATTAAACCATTATCATTTCAAATTTCTTCTTTCTTTAATTCTCTTAAGCTCCTAGCGTGATATGTTACTTAATTTCAATTTTTACTTTAAATATTTTTTATTTAATTTTTTTCTTTGAATTTTGACGTTTAGTTTGAGATTTTTTTCATGGATTTTGTAGTGTTATGATTTTATGAATTTAACAATTGTCTTCCCTAGTGAATTGTTATTTTATGAATTTGGGAATTGATGGTATTATATATATATATACTTACCTATATAATTTAGATATGAATTTTTTATAAAGAAAATTAGGCCATTAATGTTTAAAATCCGGTCCATAATAGCTTAAACCCGGATAGGACCAGAAAATTCAAGTCCAAGTGCTGTATTCTGTCCTTGAGGATTCCCGTTCCGGTCCGGTCAGGTCCGGTTTTGGACGGGTGCACAGCCCTATGGACAGGCATATTTGTGGACAACCGGTGATATTACAGAGAGTTTCAGGATTCTTCCCGACGCCATCAAGCAGAAAAGTTGGCAATCGGCGAACTAACAGAGAACAGCGGCGGTGAAAGGAAGAATATCATCAACTTGAGGAGGTTTTTTCCTTTCTCTTCCATTCTCTCTTCGTGCGCCCCTATTTCCCAGTGCCGAGACTTAGGGTTTTCCTAGTTTTTTTACATATAACTTTTTTCTTACATTATATAAAATCGGATTTCATCATGGTTTGATATAAATCGAATGATTCCCTCACTACTTGCAGCTCATTCAATTTACAATCTTTTGTCTTTTTTCTCATGTTAATTGAATTGGAATGATTTTTTCCCAGTAAATCAGTATTTTGCACATGAATATGCATTAAAATCATGTTAGCTGCTTAAATATATATTATTTTTTTTAAAAAAAAGTCTAAGATAAGTTATTTTTAATATTAAATGAATGGAAGTTGAGTAAAATTAAATATAACTTTAGTCAAATATTGTAATAGTTAATGTAAAGTTTCAAAAAAAAAAGGGAATGTCAGAACATGTTACTGATAAGCTACTTTATTTATAGTCTCTATCTTGATTTGTATAATGTCAGCGATGCCGGGTTACTGTCGTCAACGCGATTTCATGTTCTGTCAATGTGGAACCTTTCTCTCTTTCGACTCAAATGAGTATGCGCATTGCCCAGCTTGCACACATAAAGTACCCATGAATAGTTAGTTCTTATTTACCTTTCCTCTTTTTCCATCACATGATGTTTTTATATATAAATTTTAGTTTAATGGTTATAGTAAGTTTTTGCTCTAGCTTTGATTTGCAATTTTATGTGTTTTTATTGGTTCTTTTTGTTATTGATGCTTGATCTTGATAATGAAGTTAGTTACCAAATGCTAGTAATTTGGTGGGACTCTTCCGTGGAGGCCCAGACTCTTTTGGGTAAGAGTCCCACCAAATTACGCCCTCGTGGCGGGACTCTTCCCCGGACACTTGCTAAGCTCACATTGTGCACCGGGCTGCCATTTTATCCCTGTCAAGGAGCTTTGTGGTTCGGTTTGGGAATGGTTGTATAAGTTATTAATATCAATAGGCTTTAAGTTTGTTATGGGCTATTCATTATTGGATTAAGTAAAATTCACAATAGTTCTTGATTTCGTCTCTTTGGATTTGTGAAGATGTGCCACGGTGCAAGACAAGTCAAAAAGTAATACTTTAAAAGAAAAGTGATAATTTCTAATGGTTATTAACATATCTTACTATGTGCTACTGTAGAGGTTTTTAAAGTCAAAAATTTAAAATAAAGAACTATTCAATTTCACCAGCATTCATTAGTTCTCTTGCTAGGACCCAGATTGTTATCTACTACGGAGTATCATTTTCCTATATTTTTTCATTTGATATGAATGAAGTCTTATTTTATGTCTTTATTCCAGAGATCATTGGAAATGAGATACGTTATACAATTACAGCTGAGGTATGGCCCGATCTCTTACTCTAACTAATCTCTTGAGAAGTCTGGTATGGTTTAGAGATGACAATTGGAGAGTGGAGATAACTCATTGCTGCAGTAATTTATATTGTACTCTCCGTGTCCCATAAAAATATGTTCCACATTTCCATTTTCCTTTTTGTGTGCCTCAAAATAGGTTTCCGCTTTCTCAAACACGTTGTCTATTCCAACGTGGAATCTACTTTTGGGAAAGAGTGACTATTACAATTTTAGACATGCGTATGTAATTGTCGTTCTTTATTTAGACATTTTTGGTGGGGAACAAAACAGGGTTTTCACGGTATTGTCTTGACTTTGCCAGGCTGCCAGAAGATGGGGTTTGGGCATACCTCCGCACGATGATTTCGAACAAGAGAAGGAACTGAAACAGATGGTAAGTGTGGCAGAATAATAGCATTTTCATCCTGAACAGATGGTCTATGTCTTTTATCATCAATGGTTGATTCTCTCATTTGATCTAGCCTCACTGTTCCTTGAACAGGATTATAATGCAAAATGCAAAGTTTGCCAGCACTTGGGGATGGCATATGTTGCTAGACAGGTTCGCTTCATCTCTTTGTTACCCATCTGATGGGACTTGTTCTCTTCAGCTTATCTGATTGGATTAAGTTCTAATTTTATCTGGTCTGATTGTAGTTATATTTAAAGTTATTTCTGATCAGATCTTATTTCAAGAAGGATAAGTAAAAAAACGAGTCTTTTTTTTTTCCAGTTTAACAGAAAGATTTTCTTGGTCTTTTTTCTTTATGCAGATTAGGTCTGCTGATGAAGGGCAGACCATTTTCTACACATGCACCATTTGTGGAAACAAGCAAACAGAGAATTCATAGGTTTAAACCATCTCCAGTGTGCCTGTAGCCTTTTATGTTTTAAGGTGGTCTCTCTTCATCTTGTTTAACAGCTACTAATTTTGTTGGCAATTGCATTATCAATTTTGTCAAGTCAAAGTGTATTAATTGCCATTTGCAACTGTTGTTATTGTGTTAGGTTTTCTTGACTCAGGTTTAAAGTATGGTGTGTTTGGTTACAGACATTCGGACATTTGGTTTGCAATTCCAAAAAACATTTCCTGTTTGGATTAACAAAAAATTTAATTTGAGATTACACCCTATTCCTCAGTTTTTTTAATAGTCACTTGGTTCACTTCGTTTTTTCTCATTTTTCCTCCAGATCTTAAAATTTTTCTGATATTTAGATCTGGTTTTCATATCTAGTTTTAAATCAAAACCCAAGCTATTCTCAAAGGTTTTGAAGGGAAGTTAAGACGAAGGGGTAAACTTTTTGATCGGTGATGAAAGCTTCAGATTTGGTGTCCGTCAAAAGCTTGTTGATTGACAACGGCAAACTTTTACACTATATTTAGTTCAAGGAATTTGAGAGGGAAAAGAAAAGAAAACGAACTGGAAACAAGCTTTTCTTGTTTGGCTAGAGGGAAAAAGAAAAAAAAGTAGAAGGAAAAGAAAATGAGAAGGCAAAATGTACCAAGTGGAGGAAAAACACAATTTTCTCCCATTTTAGTAAGGAAATGAGAGAAAATCAATATTTATATACTCCCACTGTCCTCCAGTTTTTGTCCACTTTCATTTTTGCACACCATCCAATGCATTTCTTTAATTCATTTTATTTTGTAATTTGTATATTAAAAAATTATAGAAATTATATATCAATAATCTATATGTTAAGACAAATCAAACAAGATCACACATGACTATATTTAGACTTACACTTTGAGAGAAATTTGATGAGTCAAAGTACTTAGATGAATAGTTTCAAAAGTCAAAAGTGGACAAAAATTGGGAGACGGAGGGAGGACTTTTTGCATTTGAACTAATTTAAGATATTTATTTCTTCATTACGAATACAACACTTGTTTTAAATATTCACAATTACATTATGTTAATTTTAAAAAGGCTCTTTAAATTTTATCAATCCAAAACATTATTTTATATTATACTCCATATTATTTTATACTATCCACTATTTAATTTAGTTTGTTACTTCTCAAAAAAATGATTATATAACTTTAATCACTTATGAACAATTGTTAATTAAATACTTTATTTTATAACGTTTATCTTATTACGGAGTATATTTTTATTTTATTACTATACGTATTTTTCAACAAAGTAAATAGAACTAACTAAAGGATGACAAGTGACATTATGCTACATATACATACTCGATGTATCATTATTTAATTAGTCGTTTTTTATTTTAATTTTTATTAATTAAAATAATTTTTATTAGAACTTCGTTCAATAACCATTAATTTTGTATAAATATTTTATTTTTAAAATAACATTCCAATATATATTCTACCAGTTTAAAATATATATTATTTTGCATAATTATATTATATCTAAAAATATTTTTGAGATTTTATCTATAGTTTGAAAAATAAATTTTTTATATAATTTTCTAAAAACAATTGATTATTTCTATTTTATTACTTTTAAATAAAATATTTTTAGAATTTTAGTGCATGTGCATTAATATTATTCAAAGCATAATATTTATTTAAAAAATATATCTTAGTTAAAAAATATTCATATCACACATATTATGTCATTATTAGAAAATAAATTAAATTTTTATATATAAGATGTTAAAAAGTTTAGAATGTATACGAGCTCGGAAAAACATGTTAAAAAAGGGAAACAAGAAAAACATATATTCGTACTTTTTATTTTAAGGGACTCATATATTCGTACAATAAAAGGGAAACAAGAAAAACATGTTTAAAAAAAGTTTAACTATTCCCAGTAAGGTCTCAAAAGTTTAAGTGAATAACACTATTCGTACTTTTTATTTTAAATAAATAACTAGTCCAAAACCGGGTCGGGTAAAGGTCTTTTGTATTAAGTCCATTCTATACCTACAAAATATAATAAACAGATTTAGATTGATTTAAGTCTAAATCCTACCCATTGACTGGCCTGCCTCTTAGTATTATTCCTTTCTTTTAAAAAAATTTCTTTCCCGGTTTGACTCGACATGAAAATTAAGAAAAAATAAAAAATACAAATACTTTTCATGTTTATCTTTCATGTGATGGAATTGAGTGAATTATGCAAATAAAAAGTGAGAAGTATAATGACACATTTTTTAAAATTTTGTTGTCAGAATAGCAAACAAAGAAGAAATTTTTGGATAATAAAGAAATTACCGAGCCACATATTCTTAAGAGCATGTTTGGATATTGGCTTTTTGGATGATTTTTAGATGTTTTGACTAATTTTGGCTATTTTGACCGGACAAACAGCCACATAGAGTGCTTGACAAATGGCTGTTAGAGTTTGAAAAGCCAAAATCTGAAAAGCTAGGAGGAGTAGCCTTTCGAGTTGGCTATTGGTTGTTGGAGTATAATTATTAAATAAATAAATAAATATTAAGTAAATAAAAAGCAAACAAGCAAATGAGTATATAATAACTACTTTCGCATCTCGAATTGAAATTCACTTAGAAATTACGAGGTAAAATATTTTCTTAAATTATTTTATTCAGAAATCGGTACAAAAATAAAAAGACTTGCATATTAAATAATTTTATTAATAAATATAGTTTGTTAAATAGTCTAGTACATTAAAATGGAAGACAAACACTTGTCAAAATATTCTTTTATAGAATAAATATAATTTGTTCAATGTAATTATAAATATATATTACATATTTGAACTGTATTATACTCCGTATTATATTGCATAACATATTATATTTTATAAATTTTAATTCATTTTATATAAATTATATTATACAAATCATATACATAAAATTAAGTTTTTAAATATAATTACATCTACAACAACTATTTAAAAGCAGCTAAGTTTGCTAAATATTTTTTGTGAACAAACATGTCAAAAGAGCTAAGTGTAACCAGCAGCTAACAAAGAATCGCCAATTCCTAAACTGGGCCTTAATCTTTTTAGCCTTTACAAAGGGGTTCTACCGTCTTCTTAAATCTTCATCCGACCAGAGGATTTAACCTAGAAATTTCTCTCAGAGACCTTCAATAGCTCAACAATGTCAGGGAAAGAAGTTCGGGAATATACCAATCTTTCAGACCCTAAAGGTTCGGATTCACCCTTTCTGCACATCAATTTTGCACTAAGTTTCTGGGTTTTGTCGAGATAGAAAGATTTTACCGTCACTGAATTTATTTCCTTCCAAAAACACATACATAATTTCAGACAAGAAATGGGGGAAAAACAAGGACAAAGTAGATGACGAGGATATTACTTTCCAGCGCATGGTTTCCAAGGTTAGCGAATCCAGCTTCTCCTTCCCTTACTGGTTTTACCTTGAAAAAAAAAATACCAAGTTATTACCTTACAAGAAGTAAAACCCATCATTTGGCTTGGATATGTGATTGTTAATGGGTTTAATAAAAATTATAACTTCGGCAAGGAACTTCATGAACTGGCCCATTGTTTACTGAATTACTAAGAGATGAGGTAACTTAAGAAATAGGATTTAGGAGGGCTTACTTTCACTAGAATTAGGATGTTAGTTCTCATGCATTCACGCGTGCAGCAGTTAAAGGACAATTGTAACTTGTATAATTTTGTTCAAAACCAAAAGTGGAGTTAGCAGTTGGCAATTATCTAAAATAAAATTCTAAACTATAGACATTATATCCTCTATGGTCTTTAGGATTTATTTTCCTGTGAGCTGTGTTTTGAATGTCATTAGATGCTTCACATATTTGAAATGAATATGTGAGTTGTGTTTTGAGCGTAATTGCGTGCTTTACGCTTTTGAGATGGAATGTAATAATCTTGTGTTCCTCTTTTCTGCCCCGTGTTCTTTAGATGCACATCTAAAGTGGGCTTCATGCATTGAGGCTCTAGGCCCCCTTGCATCCTTAGTAACTATGTGTACAAGCACGACATAAGTCTTAAAAGTCTACAAGATACAGTAGTAAGATACCTTGTGAAGCAAGGATACATGTAAATGTGTGGTGAATGAATGTCACACAATCCGGTCACATGGTTAAAACATGCTTCTTCTCTTGTCCTTTGTTTCCTCTTAAAATGGGTACATAGAAATGGCGTTGATGTAATAAAAGAGGAACTTGGGTTTTCGATTAGGAAAAGGCCACCTAAAGAATTAATCTTGTTCGACAACCCATAATCCTTTAAATGCTTTATTTCTTTCTCTCTTTTTTGTTTGGATCGGTGTTACATACTTGTTTGTCCTAAGTTTTGTTTGCAGCTTTGTAAACTGTATCTTCCCCCTAGACCTTTGTTAGACTCTGTTATATTGCCCTAAGACATAACAAACTGGAATGAATCCACACTCTGATCTGTGCACGTGCTTCACTGCTTCTAGTAGTGGTCACAGAGCAACATTTAGAGTTTTTGTATTATTTAAATTCTCTTGCATTTTTAATTGTTTTAAGTGGTTTGTTGTGATTTTGATAGAGTTATTATGGTCGTGGGTATTTTGGTTGTTTGTAAATTAGCCCTAACTTATAGCCAGCCCTTGTCTTCAAACAGGAGGCTCGATGAAGAAAGAATGATCTGAAAATAATATTTTAAATAGTTAGTAAAAGAAGTTGTGAGACAACTGAGGACCATCTCATATATAGTCTTAGGAGAACTCAAGATCTCCTATTTTTTTACAAGGTTAAAATTGTTTATTCCTTCTCAATCTAATGCCAGTTTCTTATATCTTTACGGTGCTAAAATTGCTCACACTTCAACCATAGAGAAATTCTGCCCACCTTTATATTCCTTTTTCAAATCATCAACCCTTAACACAATCCTTAATATTCAGGCATACAACATATGGCGCATTGTTTGTCATCGTGGGCACTTTGATACCAATTGATGCTCAATACAATATCCTTAACAAAGATGCCAGAAAAATTGCACAAGTTGAGAAAGTTCCTGAATACATAATCCTAAAAAAGATGCAATGAATCCCTCGATTGTTTGGTCCTCTTGATCTTTTCGTTTTATAAATCATGTGTATGAATCCATCACTTCAACATGTTTGGAAATATGAAAGGGCGTGTCACTAACTTTTAATGGACATTGTGACCTGCTAAAAAGGAACAAAAAAACTTTTCTGTTTGTATATAGTTAATTTGGGCTTAATTCGGCCCAAATTGTGAAGTTTACTTCACGCTTATGTATGATACTCAGAATTCCCTTCTCCCAAACCGGGTTGCATAACATAATAGGTGGATAAATGGATCAAATTAACCACAAAGAAGCCACTCCAAACCACGACAACCAATCCAATATACCATAACTAGACTTGGTTCTAATAGACTAATACCATATGGCATTGTGTCTCTCATTCCTACAAGACAATGAAGAGGTGAAGTTTACCTCATACTTATACTTCCACTGTCCCAAATTAAGTCTACTTCGACCGTAGTTTATATGGCATCGCCTAATCGGCAGTGATAGTTTAACCAGGGCGCCACACTCCCACACCGAACACTTCACCTTATTTCACTTCAGGTGTTCACGACGTCCTCTTGGTGTTGCCTAGGTGTATTTGGCCTAACAATCTTGCCTCAAAATTCCTAATCTCCCCTTAGCCTACATGGATCTTTTAAGTTGATGTGCTCCCATGGTTCAACCTCAAATGTCTGTTGTCTTTGTTCATTTTCCTCCGTGGGTTATCACTTGTCGTTAGTTGCCAATTCAGTGGTTCTCGAACTCTTTGTTTTACCAATTTGTTTTTCGTGAAAATTGAGGTGGGATTGTTTGTTAGTCTCTACCCTCACCTACTCGGTAATACCTAAGAACATCTTTAGCAAGTTGCTTCACCTTAAAAAACTGATTTGGAGTTGGTGTGGAGCACCAGTAGCTTCATTTTAAGAAGAATTCTTACTAAAGCAACCATATCTTAGCTTTTTATAAAAAAAATAATCCTGGCCACTTATAAAAAAAGAAAGTGTGATGTTTATTTTGGGATGGAGAGAGCAATAACATATTGTTAGGATGTTGATCATGTAGAAGCCATCTCTTTTAGAGGTAGGTGGTTTTTATAGTTACTGGTGGTGGTATTGTTACCATAATACCATTTTTTTTAATAAAGTCTAATTCATAGTCAACATACTATTGGAATCCCAGACACAGAATTGAACTGGATAGATTGTTCAGTCAAGGTGTCATGGTCCAACCATCTATTTGGTATTGGTAGACACTGAGACAGTCAAACTAGTAATACAATTATGGAATAAATTCATATTCATTTAACAATTATAAGTATTTGAAATACGCACAAAGTTGCCACTAGAGTTAGAAGTAAATAGGGGTGTAAACGGATATTAATCGGATCTGATGTGCCATTACCAAATCCGTATCCGTTTATTTTTGTCGGATATCGAATTCGGATACGGATCTTGACGGATACTAAAAATCAAAACCGTATCTGCATCCGTCATATATCGGTCGGATATCGGATATATCCGTATCCGTTTCCAATTTTTAAAATCAAATTAAACAATACTTTAATTTTAAATTAGATTAAAGTCAAACTACTATTAAATCAACTATAATTTGTTATGGAATAATTATTTTCTTTGTTTTCATGATTTATGATATTCTACGATAATTTCATATGGTAAAATGATATACACAACACACATATACACAGATTTTTATATTTTATGTGTGTACACATTTATTTTTTATGTAAAAATGCCATATACTTTGAAATATCAATAGAGAAACAAAATATAAACATAAAATAAATTAGGAAAAACTATATATAACGAATCGGATATTCGGATAAACGGTTATTAAAACAGATGCATATTCAGATCGGATTTTAAACGGATCAGATATACAATTACCAAATCCGTATCCGTTTAGTAATCGGATATCCTTAATCGGATACGGATAATATCCGTTTAAAACGGATGCGGATATTTCCTCTTTAAACAGATATGGATACGGACGGTAATCGGATTTTTGACTATCCGTTGATAGCCCTAGAAGTAAACCTGCATTTCAAATTTCAATTTAGTTGAGAAAAATAAGAGGGCACATGCTACTACATAATGCCAAGTGACTCAACAACAAGTGAACACAACAGAATTATAATTTCTCCCAATAAACATCAGTTCATTAATACTCCCTCCGTCCCTCATAGATCTTCTCAATAGCCCTTTTTCTTTGTCCACAATAGATCTTCTCATTTCATTTTTTAACAATTAAAATACCACAACTACCCCCACTTACTTTATTTATTACACCTCACCCACCTCATTTAATACACTCCACCCATTTTTCATTAAGGGTATTATGATAAACTTTCATCTTTTTTAACTCTCCTTAAAAACCACCAAAAGTCAAAATGAGAACATCTTAGGGGGACGGAGGAAGTACTACTTTTGTCTGACATCGAATTTGACTTTGAGCCAAACTACGCAAACTCTGGGCATGAATTAAATAAAAATTCCATTACATATTAGTACAAAAATTATTCCATTAGATTCATCTTACAGAAGACATTAAAAAAGTTATTTCATTATATTGATTTGCTATGCAAATATAATTGATGATTGAAGTTTGTCCAATTTGATTAAAAAAAGTCAAATTGGATAAATATTTTGGGACAGAGGCCGTATCTTTATAAGCTATTGAAAGAAACCAAATTAGTGGAATTGACAAGTGAGACATAAGAGAAAATTAAAATGGTCACCCCTCACCCGAGTAGAACTGAATACCTCCAGTAGGAATTGGGAGTTCCCCTTGGATTTCCAATTCTCCACGTACCCAGACTGATGCAGGTCTCTTAAACCCCTCACAACCTCCCAAGTTCTGGGTGAAATCTGGGATTCTGATTGATGGGTCCTGGTCCAACTTTCCATGTAGTCCTGGTCTTAAAACATTGATGTCAACTTTAAATGTGGAGAAGCATTCTGATAACATGCCCCGGCAGGGATCTTGGCTTCTCCTATTTGGCACTTGATGTTCAGATGCAAGAGGTAGCTGGAGAACGTGGAGGCTATCTTCATGGACGAGGCGGTATTGATTCTCACTCCTAACTTCTATTTTGTGTGTTTATACTCTTCCCTCACCCTTTTCTCCATCTCCTTTTCTCGGACACACGTGGGCAAAAGATCAACATTACAATATTGTTCAGTTAATGTTCCTTGAGTGTATTTAAGTTGAAATGTGCAGCCTTGGACAGTGATGACTTGCTTTATCTCAAAGAGCAGATGGAAGCTGAGGAGGATGCAGAACGTCTCTTAAGACGCACTGAGAAACGTGCTTTTGCAGCTTTTAAGATATCCTAATCGTTCTTTTTTGGATAAATTATCTAGGACATATGTTTTGTGTGGCTATGTGTGGAAGGTACCATTTTGCTTTGCCCTTGTCCTACCTATCATGTGTTTCTATCATCTCCTGCTCAGCCTCTCCTTTCTCGTACAGCTTGTATACTAATGAACTACAAAAAATCTTCTCTAAAACATACAATAAATCCTCTCTGGAACACACAAAAGAAAATATCATTCCAAATCTTCCTTTTATGTGATGTTTCCAGTTCCATTTGTTTCTAAATGGCTTACGTAAGAGGGGGTCTTGGATAATATTCTCTGTATGATATAGTGAGAGTAAAAACTTGTACTACATTGTCCTGTGCAATATAGATGTGGTGCATCCTTAGAATAGAGTCATGGCTGCTAAATTTATCTCATCTACTTCATGCCATTACAGTGATTTTCCAACATTGTAGTTTTAACTGTATATTGATGTAAAATGTAATTTAAAGATCATTTGTGAGAGTCTTCAACCATCTTGTTGATTCACAACCCACAAAAGCAATGAATCGGTGATTTGGTAGAATCAGATTTTTCCTATAGGCGGGGAAGGTGAAAAGAGTCATATTTTTGCAATGGAGACAGAAATTCTCATTTTTTGCAGTGTTTTTGCTTCGGGTAAATAATGAACTAGATCAAAATGACACACATTTAACTTCCAATGCTTCTTACTTTGTATGAAGTTTTGGATAGTGAATGCATCAAGGGTTAAACAGTAAACACCTCACCCTTTTAATTTTCGTAAAAGGGCAAGGTTGTTTATATCTTGTCCCCAGACCCCAAGTAACTCTGGGATTATTCGGGGGTTTTTGTTGTTGTTATGGTGGCACAGAAGTGTGGGCGTCTTAGTTTTCAAATTTCATGTTATCCTTGATGACTATACACCAAGCTGTAGCCAATACTTCACCCGCTACACTACCCCTTCCACTTCGAGTTGAGCCAAAGGCAAAAAGTGGGATCAGGTATGAATGAATGCCCCTTTTCTTTCATGCATTCGCTTTTGCTTCTGATTTTATGAGTTATGTCCCCAATTTAAGGGCACCCTATGGCATGGACATGCACTAATGTGGGATAAATTTTCTTGGTCTTTAGGCAGCAAGATTTACTTAAAAGAGTGGTAGAGGTCAAACCGAAACGGCATAGAGTCTCCTCCCCACCAGAACAAGGGAGTCTGCCCTCCAAACCTTCGACTACTTGTTATTCTCCTAGCAAGCCATTGGCTAAATTGAATGATGAAGGATTGAATAAAGCGAGGGTCGATAATCCTGTTTCAAGTTTGTTAGCAGCATATGAGAGTTCTGATGATGAATGAAGACTGATAGATCATTTGTGTATGAGCCATTTTTCTTGGTGTTGAAGCTTCTTTAGTTTTGTTTGTATGTGCTGGTTTAATTTGTATTAAAATAGATGGGGAACAAGCTGAGAAATGAAGTGATTATTGAATTGTGAGATGGACAATTATTTATGTTGCCCTTAAGGTGGTGATTCAGTTTTAGGTTGCATGTATTCATACTAAGTTAGATTAAGGAGTTGTTTGGCAATAGTGTTTTTAATTAGTTTTACGGAGTATTTTTTTATTGGTACAAATTAGCTTTGAAAATGTTGATTTTAAATGTTGGTGTTTGATGACATTTTCAAAATGCTGAACGTTAAATGTTAAACTGGTTGCCGAACGAGCGCTAGGATAGTTGTGAATAGTTGATGAAAATGAGTTTTTTTTGGGATAATGACGAAGCATTTTAGATCTGGATCGGTTAGTTAGATCGTCGGGTTTGGATTCGGTCACTTCTGATTTGGTTGAGAATTGTATGATCATGATTTAGTATCACCGAGTTTGGGTCGACCCAACAACTAGGGGTGGACACGGTACGGTTCCGGAACCGCCGGTTCCGGAACCGCCGGTTCCGGTACCGCCACCCCGAGTAACCGGAAATGATACCGTGCCGGCCGGTTCCGGTACCGGACCGGCCGGTTTCGCCCCCC
>OOIL02004917.1:93911-127499 GCA_900332095.2 Cuscuta campestris | reverse complement strand
GGGTAGGAATCATCAATTTTATGAACGGAGCTCCGTAGGGGGGCAGTGGCTTCCGTGGCCACTGGAATCCAGTGGCTATGGAACCGGGCCGAAAACAATATTCCGTATGATAAATGTGGAACATGAGCAAAATATAAAATTAAATGAATATTATTATTCAATCAGAAATAATAAATTGGAAATTAAATGTGGTCTTTTCGTATCTAATTAATTAATTACTGAATTGAGCAAGCATCCGTGCTATCATATGGCTGAAAATCGATCTTTTTCCAAGCATATTTGAAGCTAACAGACGAGTGTGGTTGAATAGGGAGACCCCCCATGAGTGTGCATATATCGTTGCCAGACTTAGCTATGATTTTAGGGTCCAATGCAAGAACAGAATTTCCAATTTCTGGACAAGTTATTTGAACATTTTCTTGGAAACATGCGCATAAATTTGTTACTGTTACATTCCATTCAGGTAGACCTTGAATTTGAAATCGTGTCAGCTCTTGTGAAATCAAGAGAAAAGGATTGCATTGATGATGAACCACACCTATACCTAAAAGGATCCAAAGATACAAGAAATGACAAATCTTGAATAACCATTTAAATATTTAAGACAAACTTTAATTCACTTCTCAGATTGAGGTTTTAGAGCCCGACATCTTCAATTTATTCTCATTATTTATTAATTAATTTTATTGTAATCAGATTAGATAATAAAAAATTTAAATATACAATACATTTATATCAGATCCGTTCAGATCAAGTGAAGAGAACAAACCCTTAGTCATTAAAAATTTTGTAAATTACTTTTTAAAATATATTTAGAATACATACCATGAAAGGAGACTACAAGAAAAACAAGCAGGCAAAGGACATTGATGAAGATATTTGCCATTTGATATTGAGGTATCCTTTATCCTTTATATATAATATTTGAGAGTTGAAATCTCAGAATTGCGACATTTGGCGTGTTGTCTGGATCTTTTTTGACACTTCATCAGCCACGTCATCAAAATCAACTTCCTCAATATTCCAAATGGGTTGGGCTTCTAGAATTGTGACATGTGGCGTGCTTATTAGACAACTTTTTTAACATATCAGCATGTCATGTTAGCAAGTAATGTTTAAAAAATAGTTAACAAAAAAACTTATTATGCGGAAATTAATTTTCATATTTGTTACACATAAATTTCTCCATATAATCGCGTTTAAAAACTTTTATATTTTCATTCATTATTGGAAAATATTTAAATTAAATAGTATAGTTTGAAATTTGAAAAAACCACCTATTCAAAAACTATAATCAAAACAAATAAATTTACTTTAGGAACGGATAGATTGGTAGGACTAAACGAAATTACATTTGATTTTTTTGCTTTGAATTAATAGTATTTGGAGAGATTTTCTAATTATTTAAAAAAAGAANAAAAGTATGTTCCATTTTAAAATTAGTATTTTCCATTTTAAAATTATTGTTTTCCATGTATAGCTTTGTAAAAATTTACATTTAACAAAAATTATCATTTTCATTTATAACTTTGTAAAATGATCAAGACTTGATAAGTGAGTATTTATGTGTAAGAAATTAAATATTAATTGGTGTTCCTAATCGAAATATTTATGGTATAATATTAATTGTTATAAATGTAA
This sequence comes from Cuscuta campestris, assembly GCA_900332095.2. NCBI lineage: Eukaryota > Viridiplantae > Streptophyta > Magnoliopsida > Solanales > Convolvulaceae > Cuscuta > Cuscuta campestris. The sequence continues at coordinate 125,858 of OOIL02004917.1, read as the reverse complement.
TTACTTTTATATTTAATTCTTAAAAAAATGTGCTAATTATTTTGACATCTATGTCAAAATAATATAAGTAAGTAATATTCTTTCTTATTTATTCATTGAACCATCTACATCAATGTAACAAATATTAGTGGATAATAAAAAAATATATTTAAAGTTTTTAGATGAAAACTTATAATATTTATTTTATGATGCTTATTACAAATACAGAAGGGGAGTGATCATCATCGGCTATAAACTCGCATCATCGAACACGTTCAAGAAAGAATATACTTTGCAAACACGTTCCAGTACATATTTCCCAAAGAATGATCTATAATTTTCCAATCACGAAACAATTATACACACGCTTCATCGCGCTTTTAAGTGCATAAGAAACAGAAGAGAATTGATCTATGTTTACAACCCATTCTACTAATTTCTTTGAATATGATAATACAACTATTGTCTTTTTGTATAAATCATTATAAACAATGTAAGAAAATAGATATGGTGGACACACTTGATATATTTTAAATTTAAATGGCAAGGTAGAAGGTTCATATGTTTAAGATACATTAGTGGAATCAATTTATAGCTGTATTTAGAGAAATAAAAATTAAAAATATGTTTATTAGATTATATATGCAACATGTAAGTTGTGTAGAATGCTATATATATATATATATATATATATATATATATATATATATATATATATATATATATAAGACTGGATACATCATATTTTATTTTTCTTTGAGATACAATCTATTTTGGGAATCTTGCATTTATGTGTGAATTTAGAGAAACTTTGTTATGACATGAACTATGAAGAAAGAATCAAATGAATAAAGATTCAAAACAACTAAAGTTTTCAATTTATTGCATAAAAGAAAAAGTTTAATTGTCTCTTCTAAGAAAAACCATCTGATTTGCTCTATAATTTATTTTATGGTCTTGGTGTGAAGAGTTCTCATTACCATGAAAAACTTAAATAAATACAACCGTATGTTTTCATTAACATTTATAAATGGAAATATTGATACATCTCACAATAATGGGTGAGCAATAATGTACTCTCAGCGAACACATTCATCATCACATACCATGTTTAATGTCAAAATATGGTGAAAGACCCAAATTTACACAATTGTATATTTATGGTATACAGAACGAGATATGAAAACAAATAACTCTTTTTAGGTATCTCGAATACTTTATTGAGTACACCATTTTAATAAAAGTATTATTTACATGTGTTTGACAATATAATACACATGAAACATTATTAACATGCTAATAAAAACAAATTATTCTATTTGTTTCGCACAGTAGGGAGAATAATTCTTAGAATACTGATAAAAGTTTGGTCAAAGATTTGAAAAATATGGTAGATGAGCATAATGTTTTAACACAGATATTTAGAAGAACTAAAGACTTCATGAATAATGAGTCTACTTCTAATGTATCATTGAGGCTGTTGAAAAGTAAGACTTCATATATAATGAGCCTACTTCTAATGTATCATTGATGTTGTTGACAAAGAAAACTAGAGACTCAAGAAATTATAATATCTCCCCGATACATGAAATTGGTTCTCTAATAGTTAAAGATCTTGATTCTTAACACAATTTATTTCTCAAGAATATAGTGAACTTCACTTATTCGAACTTATTGGAGAACATAAAAAACTATTATATTCTTTTTTTAAGATAGTGCACTATTGACACCCGTGCTCGAGATTGTTGAATGGTAAATGATTTTTTTTTATCCTTTATTCCATGAGGTGAAAAGTACTACTTAATTTCTTATTCTTCATGCCAATAAGTTTGGAATTAAAAAAGACATTTTTGAGTATATTTTCAATTTCTCAAATATTATTTATTATACCTTGGTGTTTTTGTCCAATGATAAAAAATCGTGTTAGAAATATATTTACTTGATCCAGAAAATATATTGCATTAAAAAAATTCAGAATAGACAAAAATTTCGTCGGCCCCGTGCATCGCACGGGTGAAAATGCTAGTAATCCAATATGAGTCACTTTTACTAAACTTGTTTAGTGCGTGGGAGGATATTTATATATAAGCTTCTGTATAATTGAGTATTATTATGAGGTAATTAAGGTAACGATTTAAAACAAGATACCGTATTAATTAAGTGCTAATAATTGCATAAGATTTTATGGACTAATGGCCGTTAGTATGTCTAGTCCATAGAGTTGTAAAACGAACAAATCGAATTGAATATTATGAAATTTTATTGATATTTGAATAATGATATTCTTATTCATATTCATTTTTTTATTCAAATAATTATTACTATTCATATTTGATTAAATATGAAATTCAAATTTTCGGTGTGTATTCGTATTCTTTTATAAAATACAATTTTTAATTTTTCTACGTTTTATAGCTTCAAAAATTAATAAAAAATCACCTAAATAAAGTAAAACATAGAGAAAGTACCAAAATGAGAACCTCATATTTTATTTCTAAAATAGAAATTCGCATTGTGGTAATGAGACACAATATATAAACAATTCACAATACTTTCGTAAGGTACATGTGATTGTATTTTAACTTTATTTTGGGAATAAAACATATAACTCCTATTTTGGTATATTTTCAATGTTTTACCCATACTTTAGTTTTTTCTGAGATTAATAGGGTGTTTAAAAATGACATGTTTGCAACAACTACAACGACCTAGTTAGATCCTACGAGAGTAAGGTCTGTGAGGATGTTTATAGGCAAATCTTGCCCGTATGGAGTAGTCTTCTTATGAAACAAATATATTAGGCATAAGTTTTTATATTTAAATTCGAATATATTCGTTAACATATCGAATCGAATACATATATATACATGCATTCAAATTCACTTTCTTTCGAATTCTAATAAATAAAATATTCTTATTTATATTCATTTTTTCGAATATTATACGAATCATTGATTTCAAATACGAATCACGAATCAAATCAAAATTATTCGTTCATTTTACCACCCTACTAGTATATTCGAGGTAATAAATTAATTAGAAATCTCATGAAAAATATGAAAAAAAGGGTTCCATATCGAATAAACAAAATTATTTTAAATAGCACGGTCTACATTATCATTAAAAGTTAAAACATAGCAAAGTATATCCGTTCCGTAGTCCGTACAATTTCAACAAATTAAATACGGAGTAAAAAGTTTACCTTTCTTCCTTGAAAATGCACATTCATTGACTAGATATGTGTAATCAAATTATATAATCACTTTTTGAATAATTAATGCGTAATATTGTCAATTTATTTAGATTTTCTTGAGAAATTAATCACCATATTTAAATTTTTTCAATTTTAAATTTGAAACTTTTTTCCCATTGAAAGCTATAAATGCATTAGGAAAACAATTCCAATTTTTTAAAAAGTTTTTTGTAATTCAAACCTTTTTATGGTGCATATTTGAACTTGGAATAGTTGTCCTCCGCAAGTCCTTAAGTTATTACACGTCCTTAGAGCATGAGCAATGTTGAGGTAAAATTGGAATGCCACACGCTGACGTGGAACATTTCAACCAATAAGAAATAGTCCAGTTAGCGTGTGACAACGGAATGGAGTGGCATGCCCTGCAGTGGCAAGTCACTATTTTTATTACTTTTTCAATTTTCTTTCTATATTTGAATTATTAAAAAATATTTACCTATTTATTTTAATATAAAAATATTTCTATTTACTAAAAAAATGACATTATTAAAATATATTTTAAATAATAAAATTTTTTTTTCATATATGCTCAAGATTTTTATTTCCCTCCGACTCAAATTAGATTACATTTTAAAATTATGATGCAAAACTTCTTGTTTTTTAAAATTATTTTATTTAAAATTGGTAAAAAAATTACAAATTAAAAAACAAAATCAAATAAATAGTTCCAGTACACCTAAAAAAAAATTATTTCTAAAAAATAAAATAATTATAGTTTAAAAAGATTTGTATTACACCACAAATAAAACAAACAAAAAGCCAAGGATATGTATTGGAGTGTACTGTAGACAAATAAAGTGCCTTGCACCTCACTTGGAAACCGTGGAGGAACGGGATGCACACGCGAGGCAAAGAAGAGTTTTTGTCCAAACTGGCAAGCTTTGTAATCTCATTTACACGCCGTTGCCTTTGCTCTTAGCTCTTCACTTGTATAGTCCCTTCATAATTTGTGTTTGTTTGCATTTTTTCATTGATTATTTGATACAATAAAATATTCTTATCACATCTTGTTTTGTAGAGTTTTTGATATAGTTTTTTAGAATAAAAACTTTTTTTATTTTTTTACCAATTTGTAAATAAAGTCATTTTAAAAGTCACACAGTTTTGCATGTTGATCCAAGAAGGTATTTAGCTTTTTGTGTGATTATTTAAAGGAAAAGTTCACATAAATACTTCAATAAATTTGAGATCTTACATGAGTACTCCAAAGTTGAATAATTTATACAATTGCTCTCAGAAATTACTCAATTTTACACCAATACTCATGGCTATCAACTAAACTGAATTCATGACATTTTAAATGGTGACTGGATAATTATTAAGAATGAGTTAGTAATTAATTACAAAATAATAAAAATACCTTGAATCCGTTATAATTACCCTCCTTCATGTCGATTTGAAATATAAATGTGTTAAAACTGAAAAATAAATGGTTTTCATTTTAATGAGATAAATTATGAATAATGTTTCAGATAAAAAATTAGAGAATTTTAAAGTTGATATAGTCCAAAATTTTTATTCTAAAGATCTTTCCAAAGAATATAAATTCGATTAAATGCAATATGTACTTCAAAATTATTTATTTTGTCCTAAACATTATTATCTTTTATTTTTATCACTCTTAGATCCTGTTCTTTAAGGCTTGAACTCTTAACTTCGAGTTTCTTCCAGTTTTTTCCAGTTTTTCCAGTTCTTCTAGTTCCTTCGAGTTTTTTTCCAGTTTCTTCTAGTTACTTCCAATTTCTTCTAGTCCTTCCAGTTTCTTCCAATTTCTTTTAGTTTCTTCCAACTATTCTCATTTTCTTCAAACTCTTTCTACTCTCCAACCAATTACTCTTAAAACGATATATTTTTAATGTGATTATTATTATTATTACTATTATTATTACAACTGCCATGTTCATAACTATAATTTATGAATTATGTTTTCATCTAACCATTTTTACAATTCACACTCATTACTTTTTCCTTCAACTTTACAATTCACCATCATTATTACAATTCTCCATTATTACCACTACCATGTTCATGAACTGTACTCTTTTTACCTTGATCAGGTTTTTATCTCACTGGGTTTTTCCTAACAAGGTTTTTAACGAGGCAGTACATAAAATTAGAAAGGGTTCCTATACTATGCCCATTTCACGAATTATCCATCATTAATTGAAAAACGAGCATTCAAGGGGCAGTGTTATGAAATTAATGATTATTTATTTATTCAATTAATCAGGCCTACTATCTAGAATAGTATATTAAAACACCCATTGATGGGTACTATTTTTGTACAGTCCTTCCCACTTGTATTTGTATTCATACTAAGCCTCTCCACTATAAATAGAGACCTAATCCCTGCATTGTAATCACCATTATTAAGATTAGGATCAATAGAACTCAGAAATATATCTCTCTTATCTCTACATACCTCTCTCTTATCTCTGAATATTCTCTTTCATTTCTTAACAAATGTGAGTCTTTTGGTATCTAGATTTATTTAATTTCAAAAAAATTAAAATTTCACGTGCAAGGCTAAAAAAGGTCACGCGTGCACGTGAGGGAGCGTGTTAGAGTATAAAACAATCATTCCTGGGCCACAACTACAAGCTTGATCTTTTGGTTGAGTTGGTTCATTTTGATGGTATCAGAGCCTTAGGGTTTCAATTATTTCGTCAGTTGGTTATTTTCTTTTCTCGCTGAGGAATCGCGAGAGCCGATTAACGATGACAACCGGAGAAAAACAACCTGTGACGGCAGGAGGCTGCAAAAAGGCTGAGTGCAGCGGTGGTGCAGGCCAAGAAGTCCCCCATCGTCGTACCATATCCTCGTATGATCTTCATGTGAACGATAATCCGGATTGATTATCACGCAGGAGGAGAGAATTATGAAGAATGGGCACGTGCACTTCGTACCGCCCTTCGTGCATAGAAAAAGTTCGGCTTCGTGGATGGGTCTATCCCCATGCCATCCGAAGAATCCGGCGATCTCGAGGATTGGTGGACTAACAATTCTCTTCTTGTCTCGTGAATTCAAAACACGATTGAGTCATCCCTTCGCACAACAATCTCTCATTTAGAGATGGCTAGCGAGTTGTGGGAAGATATCAAAGCCAAATTTTCTATCGTTAATGGCCCTCGGATTCAACAAATCAAGAGGGAGTTGACTACGTGTGATCAACGTGGATTGAGCATAACCGCATACTAAGGGAAATTCAAGAAGTTATGGGATGACCTCAACGACGTTGATCCTTATCCAACGTGTGTCTGCGGAAAATGTATTTGCAATATTGCGTAACAATTGGAAAAGAAAAGGGACGAAGAGAAGGTTCATCAATTTCTGATGGGCCTACGTTGTTTGGTCATCTTCGCTCGATCCTGCTTCATTCACAAGAACCTTTTCCTACAACGACAAGGGTGTATTGTGTGTTGACGCAGGAGGAAACATCGCGGGCTGCCAATACTCGTGAATGGCCGGAAAACGCTGCTTTTGCCGTGCGCAATAATGCCCCGGACAAACCTGGCCGTGACAGAAGCATCACATGTCCAAGAAACCACTTCTGTGGCTCATACTGTGGCAATAGCCCTGCCGACAGGAGGTATTGGCCAAGAAACCACTTCTGCAGGGACTGTACCAACCCGCACTATGGAGCAATGGGATACATTTCGTGCCTTTTTTGTTTAAGTATTCCTTTCACTAAGTGTTGGATTATTGATACTGGCACTACAAATCACATAACAGTGGATTTGCAAAATTTGTTTGATATGCACTCCGTACCGGGGTGTTCGATTCGTTTACCGGATGGGAAACGGGTCGGGGCTAAGGCAGCGGGCCGTGTCCAGTTAAATGATTCTGTAATTCTAAATAATCTGTTATTTGTGCCCGATTTGAGCTGTGATTTGATTTCGGTCTCTCAATTGATTACTGAGACTAATTGGTTGGTAAAATTCGATCCATCATTATGTGTGTTCTAGGACCGTATCACGATGTAGGTGATTGGTGCAGGTAGACGATGCGATGGTTTGTTTTTTTCCAGTAGACTGTGGTCAGACAAGCTATATATGACGGCGGTGAAAGAGTGCTCTTTCGATCTATGGCATAGACGTCTCGGTCATCCCTCCGCTAAAGTTCTATCTTACGTTTCATCGGCTTGTAGTAGTAGTAGTAGTAAACACAACATTTTGAATAAAAAGCCTTGTGCTATTTGTTTACGTGCTAAACAATCATGGGCGAGTTTCCCTTTGGGTACTAATAAAACAACTCAATTGTTTGAGCTCATTCATATTGATGTATGGGGTCTGTAGAATTTTGTGAACTGAACTGAATCGTTTTCGTTGATACAATTAGTAGTATATATACAACGTACAATACAAGCTAGGCCCAATAAACGTGGCCCAACGTAAAACAAACAAATGATACAAAATATATACAAGACACGCTAACACTCCCCCTCAAGTTGGAGCATGAAGATCAAAAATGCCCAACTTGGATAATAGAGACTGAAAAAGAGGACCGGGGAGAGCCTTCGTGAAAATATCGGCAATCTGCAACCGTGTAGGAACATAAGCAGTGACAATATGAGAGCGCTGAAGACATTCACGGACAATATGACAATCAATATCAATATGCTTAGAGCGCTCATGGAAGACCGGATTAGCCGCGATAAAAAGTGCAGATTTATTGTCACAATAAAGGCGTGGAGTCGCAATACATGGGACACTGAGTGCGGCAAGAAGACCACGGATCCACCGGATTTCTAAACATGCATTGGCCATGGCCCGATACTCAGCCTCGGCGGACGATCGAGATACTGTAGGCTGCTTTTTAGTACGCCAAGAAATAGGAGAACCACCAAGCAGAATGAAGTAACCTGTGATAGAACGACGTGTGAGAGGGCAACTCGCCCAGTCTGAATCTGAGAACACCGTCAATGTCAGATCACTGTCACGACGGAGTAAAATACCTTGACCGGGGTGGCCCTTAAGATAACGGAGAACACGGAGGGCAGCATTGCAATGATCCAACTGCGGAGCCTGCATAAACTGAGATAAAGTATGGACAGCGTAGCAAATGTCTGGGCGAGTAATGGTCAAGTACAAGAGACGCCCAACGAGACGACGGTATTTAGCCGGATCCCTAAGCTCAGCACTGGTGGACCTGGCGAGCTGATGAGTAGTTGGCAACGGGGTGTCCGCAGGTTTACATCCCGACAAATTATGCTCCTGAATAATATCCAAAGCGTATTTACGCTGATTAAGAACCATACCAGTCGAGGAGCGAGCACATTCGATGCCCAAAAAATAGGAGACAGGACCAAGATCTTTTAGGCGAAAACACTCATCCAAATATCGCTTGAACGAACAGAAGGAGGGATTGTTACCAGCGACAAGAATATCATCCACATAAACTAAAACAACAAGCATATCAGGTCCACGACTAAGAACAAAGAGGGTGTGATCGGCGTGGGCCTGGCAGAATCCATAACATCGTAGAGCCAACCGAAGCTTAGCAAACCAATTTCGGGGAGACTGACGCAACCCGTACAAAGATTTACGCAACCTGCAAACTTTACCAGGAAACAAGTGAGAGTAACTAGGTGGGAGCTTCATGTAAATTTCATCCTTCAGGTCACCATGTAAAAAGGCATTATTAACATCTAACTGATCAACTTGCCAACCTCGGGCAACAGCAACAGATAAAAGCACCCGAACTGTGGCTAACTTCGCCACGGGAGCAAAAGTATCAGTGAAATCAACACCCAACTCCTGATGATTTCCCAAGACCACCAAACGAGCTTTATCCCGTTCCTTGGTACCATCAGACCTGTACTTGGTACGATAGACCCATTGACACCCAAGAGCCCGCCGATGAGGAGGAAGATCTGTAATTTCCCAGGTATGATTCTATTCCAAAGCGGTAAATTCTTGCGCCATTGCCTCTCTCCAAGAAGCAAACTTTACTGCCTCTCGATATGATTTAGGAACCGGGAAAGCATCTATTGCACCAAGAAAACTTTTGTATCTGTCATGTAACTTATCATAATAAACATAGTTAGTGATAGGGAACCTAGTACCTGACGAGACCGAACGGGGAGAGGACGAAAGCAGAGTATCATCAGTAGCGGAATGAAGGACATAGTCATTAAGACGGGGTGGAAGACGGCGGGTGCGTGGTGGCAAGGGAACTGGAGAATCAGGTGAGGGAGGATTCTCCCCCTGCGTAGTTGCCGGGGAAGACGACAGGGATGGTGACGGAGAGAGAGAGGGTGTCGGACTGGGCTGGTCGGCGGGTGTATCGCCGGAGACAACAACCGGCTGGGATGAATTTTGAGCAGTGGGGAAGTCCACATCGGCAGGGTTAAGAAGTGGTTGAGGCAAGGAAGACGAAGACGGAAGAGAAAATGGAAATTGAGACTCATCAAACACCACATCCCGAGTATGAAAAAATTGGTGAGTATCAAGGTTATATACCCGCCACCCTTTGGTACCGGACGGGTACCCGACGAACATACATTTAACACTACGGGAAGAAAATTTATTTGTGGGTTTAGGATTTTGACGAACATAACACAGGCAACCAAAGACCCGAAGATGACTCAAAGTTTGGGGTTTGGAAGATAATACCTCAAGAGGAGATTTCCCACCAAGAAGCTTTGTAGGGGTCCGATTGATCAAATACACTGCGGTTTTCACGCATTCCCCCCAAAATTCAACTGGTAAAGATGCTTGAAACATAAGAGAACGAGCAACATTGAGTATATGGCGATGCTTACGTTCGACCCGACCATTTTGTTGTGGGGTACCAACACATGATGTTTGTATTAAGACACCCATTGACTCATAAAATTGACGCAGTGGTGTGTTGAGAAATTCAGTACCATTATCAGAACGAACCACCTTAATGATTTTGGAGTATTGAGTCTGTATCATGGCAAAGAAATTTTTAAGACATATTGTAACTTCGCTTTTGGAACGAATAAGATACACCCAAACAACACGAGAAAAATCATCAACAATGGTAAGAAAGTAATGAGCACCAGAAGAAATACAAGGGGAATAAGGGCCCCACAAATCATAATGAATTAAATCAAACACAGCTTCAGCTTTATTATGACTAGCAGAAAAAGAAGAACGAGTTTGCTTTGACATAAAACAAATTTCACAAGTTTGATGTTTCTAGACAACAGAACCAGATTTATTGGAACTAAGTAAAGAGATTATCTCAGAAGAAGGATGACCCAGGCGTTTATGGAGAAGGAGAGGATCCACATTAGCCGTAGTGGCTAACGCAGACGAGGAAGCCAAGACGTATACTCCGTTTCGCTTTTCACCCTGTCCAATCACCATCTTCGACAAACGGTCCTGTATCACACAACCAAAATCATGAAAAATTACATAATAGGAGGTGTCCCGAATCAAACACCCTACAGAGATTAAGTGACAGTGCAAAGTGGGAACAAACAGCACATTATGAAGAACCAAATGAGAAGTAACACGGACACTTCCCTTTTTAGTAGCAGAAATCCGGGAGCCATCGGGAAGACAAATAGGGTGAGAAAAAATATTCTCAACATTAAATAAGTGAGACAGTGTGCCTGTCATATGATGAGAAGCGCCACTATCGACAATCCAGTCACAAGAAGAGAAAATACCCGTATAGGTGTGTGACGCCGAAGCTTCAAACATGGACATAAGGCGGCTCATTTGATCACTCAATGAAGGACCCCCCTCCCCGGAAGCCGCATGGACAGCTGCCTGTGGGCTACTGCCGGCACCACTACCTGCGAGGGCTGTACCGTGGGGTTGTGGTCCTCGGCCACGAGCAACTGCCGGGGTGCCCAATACGCCCCGGCCACCATGATTAACAGCAGGACCTCCGCCACGCCCCCCACGACCACCTCGATGTGCACCAGACGTACCGCGGCCGCTGCCACTCTTAGAAAAACTGGAGGGGAAATCGATGAGCTCGAAACATGTTTCAACGGTGTGATTAGTACGGCCACAATGAGAACACTGAAATTTGCCAGAAGGAGGGGGACGAGTGGACCGGGCAGCAAAAGCGACAGAATCAGTACGATCATCTCGAGTCCGGACAATGTGACGGTGACGCTCCTCTTGAGAGATTAAGGAGTACGCACGGTCAATGTCCGGTATAGGTTCAGTGGCCATAATCTGCGACCGAATAGAGCCAAACTGTTCATCATCAAGTCCAAGAAGAAAATCAATAGTTTTATCGCGCTCAACCTGAGCACGTGTAATGGCCGCGGCCTCGCACTTACAACCATTAGTGGGGTCCTTAGAGCCATGCAACTGATTCCATAGAGTAATAAACTGATTATAATAAGAGACCACACTTTGACCCTTTTGTCGAAGAGAACTCAACTCGGATTTTAACTGATATATACGAGGGCCATTAGAGCAACTATAGCGCTTTTGCAAGTCATCCCACAATTCAGAAGCTATGGTGTGAGAAACAATACTGGGTTGAATGGACTCATCAACACTATTGAAAATCCAACTACAAATAATTTGATTATTAGCACACCAAGCGGACAACTCGTGTTCATCGGTAGGTTTGGGCACCCCTACGGATGACAAAAAAATAGTCTTTCCACGACCTCCAAGTGCATTACGTATAGCCTTTTCCCATGTATCAAAATTATCACTTTTCAGCAAATATTTAGTGAGAGAATTACCGGGACCTTCCGAGGGATGAAGGTAATATAGAGAAGACGGATCATGAATCAACCGTGTACGTTTGGTGTTGGTGTTGGACGGGTTGTCTCCTGCCATGGTGCGAAGAGACTGTTTGGAGCAGCGGAAGAACAGAAGACAGTAGACGTACGTCTAGACGAACGACGAATATGAGACGAGGGTGACCAGATCGCCGGCGACGGGACAGAGAACGCCGGACGCAAGGACGAACGTGACGAACGAACCCTAGGGTTTTACGAGTTTTCCCAGGGAATGCTCCGATACCATGTAGAATTTTGTGAACTGAACTGAATCGTTTTCGTTGATACAATTAGTAGTATATATACAACGTACAATACAAGCTAGGCCCAATAAACGTGGCCCAACGTAAAACAAACAAATGATACAAAATATATACAAGACACGCTAACAGGGTCCCTACCGGACACCAACCCAGCTGTTTTTGAAAATACTCCACTAGAAGCATTAACAGATGATCCTAATTTGCTACATTCAATGCACAATGAATTTAATACTCCCTCCGTCCCTAAATATATCTCACATTTGATTTTTTAGCAGCCGCAGGAACTTTTGTTTATTTCTACGTTTTCATTGGTTATTTGATAAAATAAAATATTCTTGTCACCTCTTATTTCGAAAAACTTTTCATGTAGTTTTTTGATATGTAAATTTTATTTTTTATTTCTATGCCAATATGTAAATAAAATCAATCTGATATTTTACCTCGGTAATAGAAATGTGAGATATATTTAGGGATGATGCATGGGAGCTTGTTCATAGATCAGTGGATAATCCAGTCATTCCCTGCATGCGGCTATTTTGTCACAAATTTAAGCTTGAAGGTATTTTGGAACGCTATAAGGAATGGTTCGTTGTCAATGGTAAATCTCAAAGAGTAGGCATTGATTGCATTGACACATCAAAGAGCATGTATCGTAATTTGTGACAATGTGCCTGCTATCTATTAAATCTTGTATTTTTTGAGCGTTGCAAGAAAAAAACAAGAATATATTAAGTAACAGTTCTCAAGAATGAAGCTGAAACACAAAACTAGAGTAAAATATAGGTAGAATTTAATACAAAAATAGGATTTTATATGCCTATATTCACAAGATCAATTTTTACTCACAAACATGTTTAGCACTATCATATAAACATTTTCAAATACTCAAAAAGGTTTTAAACACAAACAAAAAAGGCTAGGATTCGACCAAAGTTAAAATGCGTTTTCAAAAGTTGTAGAACGAGTTGGTCGGGAATACACTAATGCCAAACGGTAATGCACTACCAGCTAGGGGTGTTCAAAAATATCCGATCTGAAATATCCGTCCACAATCTAGGCAGATCCGGTCCGAAAAATGGATATCTGATCCGCGGATCGGATATTCGAAAAAAATCGGATCGGATATGGATTCAATTTCTGGAATTTTTCGGATAATCGGATATCCATTTTTTTCTATATGTTTAATGGAATGTTATGGATATATATTATGGCTATATGTTTAATGTAATTTTATGTTGATTTTGGAACTCAAGCATTTTAGACTTTTTGCATTAGCATTTTGGAACTTTTTATTTTAGTAGTGCTTTTTTTGTTTGTTTAGGCAAAATTACCAAAGTTACTCCCAAATTAAATTTGGTATAAACTTTTTTATTAGGCCATTACCTAGTGGTGGAATTTTTCTTTTAGTAAATCTATATTAAATTTTATATTGTGGGTTGCCTTCAAAAAAAAATATATTGTGGGTTGATTTTGTTATTGTTTCCCTTTTTTGAAAATTTTGGCTAAAAAGTCAATTTTTCGGATAATCCAGTGATCCGATTCAAAAATTTGGGTATTCGAATATTTTCAGATCGGATATGAAATGAATTTTACATGATCCAAAATTTTCGGATATCCGAATTTGCGGATCGAATCAGATCGGATCAGATCGATCCGATTGAACACCCCTACTACGAGCTAAAGGTAATACAGTATCGTGTAGGTAGCTACTAGCGGACAGTAATATAATGCACACTACCATGTCATGGTACCGACACTACTGTCTCAATGGCCAAAAATTTCAAATTTGTTGATTTCACTCTAATCAGATTTAATAATCTTAAATCACCACTATAAGCTCCAAACGGTCAAAAATGGATAACTTTAATATGCAACCATAAATAGGGCCATAATTCTTTATTCTAATTATCAACCCAAACTCTCTAAACTCCATATCCTTTATATATTATATTTAGGAGTTTAACTCCTAGAATTTTGACATTTGTCATGCTGACGGGGATTTTTTTTGACACATCATAAGTCATGTCATCATATTGGACTTATTCAATATTTCAAACGGGTTGGATAATGATTCATTACTTTGGGCTTCTTTTATTTGGGCTACTCTGTGTGGATTCATCTGCAAGTCTGAATGAAGCTAGACATCAGCAGCACCTTCCTTCGATTGCACCTCCCTGCGATATTCATCTTCGAATGGCTCCACCATGAGATTTCAGAGAATATGTGATTGAAATTAATCTCTTTCCTTCTTCACGGTCCTTCTTCATGGAGATTCCAACGAACGGTACCAAGAATAGGTAACTTTCCCTTTTCTTAAAAAATCATACGAGTAATTGTTTTTGGGATGATTGGCCTTCTTTCCTTCTTATGATGATTAGTCTCTGCGAAATTTGTTCTTCTTTTGGGTTTTCCGGTTCAAATCTCTGGATTTTCTACCTTATTGCTGTAAGTTTCCTTCTTGCGATTTATATTAGATCATATATAAATCAAATTTTAAGTAAACCATTTCATCAATCTATTTTTTCATTGTAAGCCGCGTTCATACCTAAAACCTCTGATTAATCGACATGTCTTCCAAAACTGATCCACCCTTTGCTGAAGATCTATCCATCAAGTGAATGCTGGAGAGTTTTGGTTCGTGTGACTCGACTGTACAAGATGTCAGTGTATAATGATGAGAAGATGACGAATTATATTGAGATTATATTCATGGACGAACATGTAAGAATTGTACTCTTATTCGTATTTTGCATACAATATAAAATTTATGTTTAATAGGATTTCTAATAATTTTTTAGTGGCTGGAAGATTATTTTGCTTTTCCTTTCAAAACACAATTATACTAATCTATATAAAAAACCAAAATTCTTCAATTGCCCATATTGAATAAATAAATGAAGAATGATAAGTCTAATGTTCTCAAAGTATAATGAGTCTGCTTTCCTTGAAGCTTCTATTTTCAGCACCATAAAAAATAATTTTTTTTATTAAAGTACTAAAGAGTTGAGCCTGTCCTTATTTTCAGATTTATAGTCTGCTGTTTTTGAACATATTTTATGGTGTGGAGTTTAGTTTTTAGTCTCTTGAATTTCTCCAGATTTAATGTATTGAAAAAACTAAACACAATAGTCTGTATTCTAAGTATTAAAAAACAAAACACACTATAGTCTGTTTAGTTTTTTTAGTGCCTATTCATGTTGAAGTTTCTCCAGTGCCTAAAACCATGAGACTAAATTTTTTTAATAGTGCCTAAGAAGGAATTCTTATAATTTATGTAATAATAACTCTGCCGTTCTTAAAGTGTAATAAGTCTGCTGTCATTGAATCTTCTATTTTCAGCACCATAAACAACATATTTTTTTATTAAAGTATTGACGACTTGAGTCTGTCCTTATTTTTCAGACCTTAATTTCAGATTTATAGCCTCCTGTTTTTGAACATATTTTATGGTGTGAAGTTTAATTTTTATAGCCTCCTGTTTAATATTTATGGTGTGAAACATCTTGGAGAATCCTCTTATACACCACAGATGGCCAGCAATATTGAGGTTGAATTTCCATCTCCCAAGGCAAAAATTTGTCACTTTTAAGGAGCAACAAAAATTGACAGATGTTGCCAAACAAAATCTTTACAGGCCTTCAATGTTTGAGGCTTGGATGATTGCCAATTCAAAGTACAAAGCGGGGGAAAATGACAATGGAAATCCTTGCAGCCATTCAAAAAATGTTGTATACCATGAAATCTTTTAAAAAATTTGGTATTAAAGCAAACTTTGTTGTGTGTAGATTCAATTCCTCAAATATTATTCTTTTTACTTTGCCTTTCTTTTCTGTGTTATTATAAATCATGCATGAGGAAAAAATATTGCATTGAATAAATTCAGAATCGACAAGATATTCGTCCGAACCCGTGCATTGCACGGGTAGGAATACTAGTTTCATATTCTAAGTGTGTTCATCTTTTAGTTCTTCGGTCCAATGATTGATCTTTTTCTTTATCATAGGCCAAAAGCTGTTAAACATTTTTCTGTGTTTTAGCCACATTTTTTCCCAATTGTAATGTTCGAGGATAACCATATAAATCATTGTTTAAACGGTTAAGGATAGCCGAGAAATCCTTGGGCAAAAGGTTCAACGATAGTCTTTCAAATCTTATTGGCAAGACTTGTTTGCCAAATCTAGTGCGATGTAAGTTTTGAAAGAGTTCAACATGCCAGACTTAGTGGATTCAAAAATGAGTAAATTCATTAATTAGTCCTTTATAACAGAGGAGTTTCCATATTTAGTCCTCTATTATCAAATATTACCCTCGTAGTCCTTTTTTTAAGGGAGCCTTTCCACAAATGGTCCTTTTTTGATCTTCCGCCATGTGGGTATTAATTTAATGGCTAAAAATATAATTTGACATCAACATTATATCTAGTGACATGTTCTGATATTGATTAAGCGGATGACACAAAAATAAGAGTAAATTCTATAATTGGTCTATTATAACAGGGGGGTTTCCCTATTTAGTCCTCTAGTACCAAATATTATTTCAGTGCTCCTTCTTTTATGGGTATCTTTCCACAAATAGTCCTTTTTTTGATCTTTTATCATGTTGGTGTTTACTTGAGGGCTAAAAGTGTAATTTCACAATGATAATATATCTTTTTGGTCATACACAGTTCCAAAGACTGTTCCGTTTGCGTCGTTTGTGAATTACAGTCACTTTCTACTACAATCATAGTCTACAAATGTGGTTTTTCGTAAGAATTCTAGCCTACAATCATAGTCATTATTTTATGTTATTCACTTAACCAATATCAGAACATGTCACTAGACATAATGTTGATGTCAAGTTATACTTTTAGCCTTTAAATTAACACCAACACGGCAGAAGATCAAAAAAGGATCATTTGTGGAAAGGTACTCTTAAAAAAAGGACTACGTGAGTAATATTTGATAATAGAGGACTAAATATGGAAACCTCCCTATTATAAAGGACCAATTATGGAATTTACTCAAAAAGTAATGACTATTATTGTGGGCTAGGATTCCAACGGAAGAACACATTTGTAGACTATGGTTGTAGTAGAAAGCGAATGTAGTTCAGAAACGACGCAAATGAAACAACCTTTGGAATTGTGTATGACAAAAACAATATATTATCATTGTGAAATTACACTTTTAGCCCTCAAATTAACACCAACATGATAGAAAATCAAAAAAGGACTATTTGTGGAAAGATACCCATAAAAGAAGGACCACTAGAGTAAAGGACTAAATAGGGAAACCCCCTGTTATAAAGGACCAATTATGGAATTTACTCATTCAAAAATCCTTAAGAAGTTGCTTTAACTTACTAGAGTAAGAAGTTCTCAAACCAATATAGAATTAGCGAGTCATTTATTTTTATGCTTTTATTTCTATGGTATTTTCATTCCTTCTATATTTGCCAACACCGATTTTATTCAACTCAAAAAAGTTTAAACGCCTTATTTGTCCTCTAGACTAACTCTATTTTCTAAAATTCCAGTTTAACATCAAAGGACCAAACATGTATGTCGAGATGGATCTTCATTTTGTACGTGAGAAAGTACTTGTTTGGGATATTCGTGTTCTTCATGCATGACCCTCCTCGAATTATATATGCTGATATTTTCACCAAATGACTCCCTCGAGTCCTCTTTCAATGTTTTAGGTCTAGTTTGAGCATTTGTTTTACTCCTGGTCGAACTGCGGGGGTCTATTAGAGTATGTATTTGTAGATATTCTTGATTGTATTTTTAGTTAAGTGGAAATTCT
Organism: Cuscuta campestris; assembly: GCA_900332095.2. Lineage (NCBI taxonomy): Eukaryota > Viridiplantae > Streptophyta > Magnoliopsida > Solanales > Convolvulaceae > Cuscuta > Cuscuta campestris. Next base: position 107,852 of record OOIL02004917.1, on the reverse strand, counting down.
CAGCCATACTTATATGCATTTAATTAGTATTCCAATCCCTTTTTATTAAGGGTCTATTCTTTATATTGAATGAAGCATCCAAAAATATACATACGGTAAATACTTTTAGCTGCTACGAAGATTGTGGTGAACAACTAAATGAAAATGAATGTTTTTGCCCCTTTTAAGTTAAAGACATATTCTTTTTATCTTACATACATATCATTATACTTATGCCTTACATAAATGTTTTATATGTACTTTTGATGATTTTGTTTGTAAATGCTTTGAAGCTTTTGTAATGAATGATCTTATTCTTAATTCAATTTAATAATGTCATTTCTTATTTTTATATTAATTTAAGTTTTTTATTTTATTTAAACTTTATCCAACATTAGGCAATTAGCTATTTAATGTTTTTCTATATATGCAAAATGGCGGGTCCAAGATTTGGACCGACTAGAGGCACGAGTAGTACAAACGTTCGAGGGTAGCACCTCCGTTTTTTTAAAATCAAAGTAAATTATAAAATATAATTTTTAATAAAACATTCAAATAATTAACGAAAAATCTTAAAAGTACTCTCTATAATTTTACTTTCTCTTGTAATTTTTATTTTCAAATTATATTCTAGTTAATGTTATTGTTTAATTTTCATTTTTTAATTCTTTTATTTTAAGTTTAAATAATTTCTTCGTTTCAAAAAAAGTTTGAATAATTCATTTTTCTACTTGAACATTTTTTTCATTGAGGGAAAATTATTTTTTCATTGGGGGCAATATTAATTTTTAGGGAAATTTTAATCTATTAATTAAATACAAACAAAATTTCATTGGATAGTTGTAGCGTGGATCCGCCCATGTGCAAGTGTATGTGAAGAAGTGCATTCATACTTTGATACGTAGGTACAAAAGTATATGCTTTGCACACTTATTGGGATACTTAAACATTTTTAAAAAACATGCATGAACAAAAACATCATAAAGGTGTACTTCATTCCATATGATAAATGTGGAACACCACCAAAACACATAAATGCATAAAGATTGTTTATGATTCAAAACTTAATTTGAAATGAAATATCATAGTCTTGTATGTTATTGATTAGTTAATGAAATGAGCAAGCCACCGTTCTATCAAATGGTTGAAAACTGATCTTCTCCCAAGCATATTTGAAGCTAATAGAAGAGTGAGGTTGAATAGGGAGACCCCAAACGAGTGTGCATTTATCATTGCCAGACGGAGCTATAATTTTAGAGTCCAATGCAAGAGTAGAGTTCTCAATTCCTGGACAAGTTATTTGAACATCTAAAAGGACACAGTTACAAGGATTTTTAACTGTTACGTTCCATTCATGTTGACCATGAATTTGAAATCCTGTGAACTCTTGTGAAATTGAGAGAAAAGGATTGCAGCCCTGAGCACTTACACCGGAGAAGATCAAAAGATACAAGATATGAATAATTTTATACGACTCTATAAAAATTTAAACCCTAATTCACTTCTCTCACACATTGGGTTTTAGTCATTAAAAATTTTGTCAATTACACTTTTTAAAATATAATTAGAAAATATACCATGAGAGGAGACTACAAGGAAAAGAAGCACGCAAAGGACATTGATGTAGACGTTTGTCATTTGATATTGACAAGGAAAAGAAGCATGCAAAAATTTCGTCGACCCCGTGCGGTAGAAATACTAGTAATCTAATATGTGACACTTTTACGAGACTTGTGTAATTTCTGGAGAGGATATTATACTCGTCAAACTCTTCTCATTATATATAGGATTTTGTACAATTGGCTATTAGGTTTTTAAGGTAATATTATAACTCTAGATACGATATTAATCAAATGCTAACATAATTGCAAATGATTTTAAGGAGTAATAACCGTTACTATGTTAAGTATATTCGAGGTGTTAAATTAATTAGAAATCTAATAAATGAAATTAAAAAAAGTTCCATATAGAAATCAAATTCTACATTCACTTTTTGCATAATTAATACATAATATTGCAAATTGTTTAGATTTTATTGAGAAATTGACCACAATATTTAAATTTTTTAAAACTCTTTTCTCATTGGAAGATAAAACTACATTAGGAAAAGAATTTCACTTTTGTTAACTATTTTGTACTTCAAACTCTTTATGGTGCATATTTGAATTTGGATTTCAATGGCTAGAAATTTCAAATTTGCTAATTTCACTCTAATAAGATTTAATATTCCTAAATCACCGATATAAGCTCCAAACGGTCATAAATGGACACCTTTAAATCTTTAATATGCAACCATAAATAGGGCCATAATTCTTTATTCTAATTATTAACCTAAACTCTCTAAACTCCATATTGAAATCTCCATGAGATATAACACCTGTGTTAGAAAATGCATTGAATCTGTATTCTAGACCTATCAGGATTAGGACTAGGAATAAGATTAGGATTATATTTTCTTAGTCTCATATTCATATATGTAGTAGGATTAGGATTACCCATATCCCCTTCCCTATATATATGGCTTGTATTTGTACTCCTCAATACATGGTAGAGAAAATCTGTAATCTGGTGAGAAAATATTGATCAATAAATCTGTTTCTCTTCTGTCCGTGGAGGTTACTAACAGGTTGTTAGTAAACCACGTTAAATCTTTGTCTTCTTTCGAGATTGTCGATTGTTCGTGTTCATACTTTCTCGCGTCTGTCATAACAAATTGGAATCGGAGCCTAGTTGTTCAACACAGAACACAAATCGCGAGAAGTTTGTCGCCTAGGGTTTTCGGATCTGTGCATGTTCAGCCGCCGGGAAGGGAGATCTGAGATCTAAGATTTCCATTGTCCGATCTGAGAGGAGATCTTGACATTGCCCATTTAATCCAGTCCTGCCGCCGCCGTCCAGATCGTGTCACCGTCGCCTGTCGCACTGTGCGCAGAGGTCTAAGCCGCCGTCGTCACCAGAGAGCAGGAAGCCGCAGATTGTTTCCGCGGTTCGCGTGCAGTCAAGCCGCGTGCCAGCGCGAGTGCAATTCCGCCACCACCGGTACTCGCGTCGTCAAGTTGAAGCACAAGAGCAGCCGCTGATCCGTTCAAACGCCGCCGCAGAGGGACCATCGCACAACCGGCCATCGTCGTCCTGATCTTTTGCCGCTAAAGATCACCGTTGTGTAGGCCATTTGGCACCGGCAGGAGCTGCGATCCAGTGGAGAGACGCGCAGGAGCGAGGGTGAACACCGTTGCCGCTGCTGCCCAGAAGAACTACCGCAGGTGTCATTCTCCAATCACCGTCCAAAGCCGCCGTTTCCTGCAAAGAGGAAAAGAGAAAAAAAATTTTGGCAGGTGCATGTGAAAAAAGTAAAGGAAAGGGACTGTGAAGTTTTTTTGGGCTGTTTTGCTTTTGGGCTGATTTGATGAGTACTCCATTTTCTGGTTGATCCTTAGAGAAAATTTGGTTGTTTATGTGAACAAATTTGAGATAATCAGGCATCAGGACTATCTCTTACGGAACCAGGGCATTGGAAGTTTGATTGTCCTAAGCAGAAGATGCAGAAAAAGGATAAGATCGAGGATGCTCACGATTCTGCAACTATGGCAGAAGCTGATGATACAAACTCTGAAGAAGATCTGGTTCTATTTGTCAATAACCAAACACATTGTAAGGATGTGTGGGTTCTTGATTATGGGGCGTCGTATCATATTAGTCCATATAGGGAGTTGTTTTCAACTTATGAGCAGATAGACGAGGGTGATGTTTCCATGGCCAACGGAGTTGTCTGCAAGGTAGTTGGAATATGCTCCATCAAGTTGAGGACTCGTGATGGTACATTTTGCACCTTGAATAAAGTTCGGAATGTTCCACAGATGACGAAGAATCTGATATCCTTGACTCGTCTTGACAGTAAGGGTTTCAGTTTTGAAGGTAAAGGTGGAGTTAAGAGTGTCTACAAGGATTCGAAGGTGGTTCTGAAAGGTATTAAGTATGGTACCTTATATCTTCTATAAGGATCTGTCATTGTTGCATCATCTGAGATTCATAGAGGTGATGAAAGTCTTGATGTTGAGGTGGAGGTTCCATCTGCACGGATTGAGACTGTTGATCACCTTGAAGAATCATTTGTTTCTACGCCTCAATGAGGCAATCTGCACCCCAGGAAGGGGATCTGGCCCGTATGGGGCAATTTGAGCCCATGAAGGGCAATCTGGGCTTCAGGAGGAGTCATCTGGATACTAGGTTAGTGTCATCTGTTTCTGTTCAGGTTCCATGAAGAGTCATTTGGACTCAAGGTGGAGTTTGCATCTGTTGGTGTTTTAGCTTGAGTTATCTGTTCCCATGAATGAGGGAAATCTATTTTGGTGTGTCACAACACTTCTGAACTCAAGTGAAACAATCTGTTCATGTCTTTTTGTGACATTTGCGTCCTTGGTTGGACTTTTGGTACCTACGGTACATCTGGTCACTTCTGGAAGGAAATCTGATACATCTGCTGTCTTTTGAGGAGATTCAAGTCAAGGTGGAGATTTGTTAGAAAATGCCTTGAATCTGTATTCTAGACCTATCAGGATTAGGACTAGGAATAAGATTAGGATTATATTTTCTTAGTCTCATATTCATATATGTAGTAGGATTAGGATTACCCATATCCCCTTCCCTATATATATATGGCTTGTATTTGTACTCCTCAATACATGGTAGAGAAAATATGTAATATGGTGAGAAAATATTGATCAATAAATCTGTTTCTCTTCTGTCCGTGGAGGTTACTAACAGATTGTTAGTAAACCACGTTAAATCTTTGTCTTCTTTCGAGATTGTCGATTGTTCGTGTTCATACTTTCTCGCGTCTGTCATAACAACCTGCTTATCTCACGGAGTAGTGAGCACACACATAGAGGGTTGTACCGAATAACGAACTAGGTCAAAATGAAATATGACAGAAATGATGTTGAAACAAACATGCAACCACACATATGATTAAAGAATAAGTAAGACACACAACAGATCTGTTCACTCAGTTTTAAGCTGAATCTCTTACGTGTGCGAGGCCCACATTCGTGTAACATCCCTCCACTAGATCATAGTAAAATTTACACAAATCAAATGCAAAAATAGGATTTTATATGCCTATATTCACAAGATCAACTTTTACTCACAAACAAGTTTAGTACTATCATATAAAGATTTTCAAATCCTCAAAAGATTTTAAACACAAACAAATTAAAAAAAGGATTTGACCAAAGTTAAAATGCATTTTCAAAAGTTGTAGAACGAGTTGGTCGGGAATGCACTAACGCCAAAAGGTAATGCACTACCATGTCATGGTACCAACACTAGTGTCTCAATGGAAAGAAATTTCAAATTTGCTGATTTCACTCTAATTAAATTTAATTATCCTAAATCACCGATATATCCTCCAAACTGTCATAAATGGATGGGCACCTTTAATATGAAACAATAAATAGGGTCATACTTCTTTATATATTCTAATTATCAACCCAAACTCTCTAAACTCCATATTTTGTATTCTAAGTGTGTTCATGTTTTAGTTCTTCAGTCTTCATATTTTGACTTCCTAGGCCTTGTTGTTTTCTTTACTTTTATGCTTGCACATTGAGCTTGTGATCATATATCATACTCGTAGGTCCAATGGTTGATCTCTTTCTTTATCATAGGCCAAAAGCTGTTAAGCATTTTTCTGTGTTTTAGACACTTTTTTTCTTACTAGTTGTGATGTTCGAGGATAGCCACATAAATCATTCTTTAAAAGGTTAAGGATAGCTAAGAAATTGTTGGGAAAAATGTTCAAGGATAGTCTTTCAAATCTTCGGACGAGAAAGGTAGAAGATATATAGCCCATCTTCATTGTAGCGGTTAGAGATAGCTGCCGTGAAATCTCGGGGTGAATCTTATTGGCAAGGGTTGTTTGCCAAATCTAGTGCGGTGTACATTTTGAAAGAGTTCAACATGCCGGACTTAGTGGATTTCAATGAGTTACGTTGCCTTAGGTTACTGGAGTAAAGAGTTCTCAAACCAGTAAAAAATTGGCGAGTCATTTATTTTTATGCTTTAATTTCTATAATATTTTTATTGCTTCTGTATTTGACAACACAAATTTTATTCACTCCAGTAAAGTTTTAAACACCTTATTTGTCCACTTATAAGGCGCGGGTACATAGAATAACATTGTGTTCCCAAATTTCAGTTTAACATCAAAGGACCAAACATGTTGAGATGGATATTCCTTTTTGTACATGAGAAAGTACATGTTTGTGATATTCAAGTTTTTCATGCACCACCTTATATGCTGATATTCTTACCAAATGACTCCTCCAAATCCTCTTTCAAAGTTTTAGGTCTAGTTTGAGCATTTCTTCGACTCCTGCTCTAGTTGCGGGGGACTATTAGAATATGTATTGGTCGATAGTCTTGATTGTATTTTTAGTCAAGTGGATATTCTTAGCCGTATGGGGAAGGACTATTTATTATTTATTTCTTTATTTATATACATATTATTTACTTATTTATTTTCTTAGTTATTACTCCCTATTTTTTTTAATTTAGCTATTTACTTATCAATTTTTTATTTATATATTTATTTTAATACCAATTTTTTATTTAATTACACAATAAATAATAATTTTTTATTTATTCATAAAAATTACATAGAATGACAAATAATAAAAAAATCTATTTTCCAACAGCCAAACCAAAATGCTACTCCCCGTAGTTTTTTAAATTTAATTTTGGCTTTTTGGGCTCAAACAGCCAACCCTTACAGCCAACCATCAAACACCTTTTTTTAGCGGTTTGACCAGTCAAATCCACTAAAATGGGTCAAAACAATCAAAAGCCATCCCAAATGCCAAAAACCAAACATGCCCTAATTAACATTTAATATGCACTGAAGATGTAGACAAATTGGCAAAAGGATAAATTTGGAAGCCTTTATTAAAATTGCTTACATACCAAAAAACTTAACACTACTTTAATTTTTACTTTTATAAAAGAGATTCAAGAAAAATGCATGTATGTAATATTCAATATTTACGTTATTCAAACTTATTAAATTCTAGTTATTGAAAATTGATCGTGCGTTATACATTCTTTACCTATAAAAGTTCTTTTATACATAATAAGAATTATATATTAAAATAAGAAAACATTATTGTGCATTTTATAATCCTATATCTTCTACCATGTCATCAAGCTCCATGTTCAGGTTGTATATACGTAGAAACTACTAGCTCCGTACATGAGTATTGTCCAGTTTTGATTTTTTCGGTCAACTGTTCTCAACTTTTCACTTATAACTAAATAAAATATATATTGTATATTAATTAGATAAAATAATATTTTGAAAATATTTGATATAATAAACCTTATAAAACTATTTTTGTATCAATATGTAATGTCATTTTTATTTAATTTGAGATCAAAGTTTAACAATTTTGACCGAAAAAGTCAAAAGTGAATAAAAACTTAGGGATGGAGGGAGTATTTATGAAGTAATTAGTTTATCTTTAATGTTGTGAAATGCAGAATATATATTAGTTTATGAAATAATAATTTAATGTGAAATGCCATAAGTTACTTAAAATAACAGAGCTGGAATATTTTATGTCAACAAATGATTGTTCTAATGCACATTTTATAAGAAATAGTTTGATGAAAATTCTTTATTGGCATTAGCATAGTTTAAGTTCAAATGCAAGGGAAATATTATTATAATGAGAGAATAGTGATTCTGAAATCTATTCCAAATATTTTTTCTATTGCATGATGAACATCGAAATGCGTGAATTATCATACTCATATATTTTTAAATTATCTCAATTTTGCTCCCTTCGTTCCATTAATTTTAAGCTTCAATTAAACAAAAACTAAAAGGATAAAAACAATTTTATTTTATTTATCTTATTTGAAACTTGTTGGGAATTAAACACGCAACACACACAAATATCTGCGAGAATCAAGAGAGAAACGGAACACAAACGACACACAAGAATTTAACGTGGTTCGGTTTCCCTAATCCACGGTTGCAACAGGAGGATTTTCTTATTTCACTTGTGGTGTCGATTACAAGTACAAGTATGCAATATATATAGGAAGAGTGCATCTAGGGTTTCGTAAAATGGGCCGGCCCAAAAGTCAAGCCCAAGCCTCCACAAACCCAACATTCTCCCACTTGGAGGCTTGATAGTCATCAACTGCCATCCACCACGATTCCCTGTACATCGAGTAATCTTCCTCAGCTCTCCTGTTGCAGCGGCCCTATCATCAGACAACTGAAAGGCCCGTTGAAGCTCTCCCAAGCTCCAACACATCAGTCACGGCAAAAACTGCCCCTGACTCGTCCTCGGTCCCTACCGGCTCCCACTGCAGATGCACACTGCCGGATCCTAGAACATCCTGAGAACAAACACTCTCCATACTTAGCAAGAAATTTTCTGGAGATGTTCTAACAGCTGGAATACTGGTTCTCCTGACCCACTGTCTTCTAGGCAACTTGGCTGAAGCGCCTCTTGAGCTCCCACTGCCACAAATACCTCTGACTAGCCCCCTTGAACCTTTCCACGCTCGTTCATCCTGAGTCTGACCTGTGGCTCTAGGTTTCTCTCTTGCATAGACAACCTTATTCTGCCCATGAGACTCTGTGAACCGGACTTTGTTTCTCTTCTGAACTGGGACGGTCACTCCCTCAGATGGTAACCCGACCATGTACAACGAACCTCTCTTCTTTCCACGGGCCATGACAAGATTTCCCTTCACGACCTTCCACTGCCCATCTCTGAACTTCACCTCGTGTCCCTGTTCGTCCAACTGCCTGACAGAAATCAAACTTTTCTTCAAGGCTGGAACAACTCTGACATCCTTCAAAGTCCAGAAACCGACTGAGGTCTTCAACACCATGTCACCCATGCCCGTCACCTCAAGAGCACTGTCGTCCGCTAGTCGTACCTTTCCAAAGCCTCTAATAACCAGATTCTGCAATGCTTCACCGCTGTGGGTGGCATGAAATGAAGCACCAGAATCCATGACCCAGGAATCCACATTGCTTTCCTCACAGCAAGTCAGAGCGACCTCCTCGTCACTCGCAGAGCCTTGAGCAATGTTTACTTTCTTATCATTCGGACATTGATTCCTAAAATGCCCTACCTCCTTGCATTTCCAGCACGTTACACCTGAGCTGTCACGAGTCTTCGACTGACTCCTTTGTCTGTTCTTGCTCCCACTACCTCTGCTATTTCTTCTGCCTCTACCAACATGAAGCAATTCACCAGATGACTCCCCCGAACTCTTTCTTCTGACATCCTCGCCAAGAACGAGATCTCGAACCTGATCAAAGGTGAATCCATCAGGTCCCACTGAACCGGTAACTGCTGTAACCGTTCCGGACCAACTATCAGGTAAAGACGATAGCAGTAGTAAAGCTTGAACTTCATCATCGAACTTAATGCCCACTGACAATAGTCTGGCTAAGATCGAATTCAACTTGTTGATATGCTCGGTAACTGAAGTGCCTTCTTTCATTTTTGTGTTCACCAGCTCTCTAATCAGAAAAATTTTATTCGCTGCAGATGGCTTCTCATACATGTTAGAGAGCGCGTCCATAATTCCCTTCGCTGTCTTCTCCTTCAGAATGTTGAACGCAACATTCTTGGTCAATGAGAGACGGATCACGGACATAGCTTTCCGATCCAAACTTGCCCAATCTGCATCCGACATTTTTTCTGGCTTGTCACCTAAAACCACGTCCAAATCTTTCTGAACCAGCAAATCTTCAATTTGCATCTTCCACCAACTGAAATCTGTACCATCGAACTTCTCAATTCGGAACTTCCCGTCTTCTGCCATATCACACGACCAAACGAGATACCCGGTACAACTAATATCAGATCTTGGTAATTTCGTCAGGAAAACAGGCCCAAGTCTCCAAATAAATCAGTCCAAATTAAAATACGCCAAACCCAAGCCACCAAAAAATAAACACCAAAGAAGACCAGCCAACAAAATTAATTCAAAGGACAAATGGGCCGACCAAACTTTCTGCCAAACCCCACCTTTTTTTTCAATTCTGCTGCAAGCTTGCAAACGGCCCAACTCCACTGCGCTAGGGCGACGCACTTCAGCAGCGGAACTAGAAGGCGGCGAGGCTCTAGATCTGCACGACGGCGACCAGGACGGCGGCGGCGACCAGGACGGTGGCGGCGATTCAGGCTGTGCTGCTCCTCCACGCGGCGGCAGCTCCTCAACGCGGCCTGACTGCTCGCGGACGGCGGATTGGCGATGGGTTTGGTTCTTCACTGGACGACGACGACGGCGCTACGAAGGGACGCTGCGGCGGCTCGCAGATGATGGCGAACAGCTGCACAGCTCTCCCCCTTCTCGAACAGGCGGGGTAGATCTGGGCGGCGCGGCCTGCTGCTCGCGAAGCCCTACCCAGCGACTGCAATGGTCGGCGGGAGACCAAGGCTGCGCGACGACGGCAACGAGGCAACCCCAAGGCTGCGGCTCTCTCCCCTGCTGCGCGACTCACTCCGGCGCGGCCCTCACAGCGGCGACTGTTCACAGATCCCAAAACCTAGGTGACAACTCACAATTTGTGCTTTCGTGTTGTACAACGAGGCTCTGATACCACTTGTTGGGAATTAAACACGCAACACACACAAATATCTGCGAGAATCAAGAGAGAAACGGAACACAAACGACACACAAGAATTTAACGTGGTTCGGTTTCCCTAATCCACGGTTGCAACAGGAGGATTTTCTTATTTCACTTGTGGTGTCGATTACAAGTACAAGTATGCAATATATATAGGAAGAGTGCATCTAGGGTTTCGTAAAATGGGCCGGGCCAAAAGTCAAGCCCAAGCCTCCACAAACCCAACAAAACTTTCAAAATTTTATTATATGGTACTAATCTTCGATACAAATTGATGAGAGTATCTAAAAATCAAAATACATTCAATTGAACAGATAAAATTAAACTAGACAAATACACTCGGACCAGGTAGTATCTCATAAGTGATAATTCAATAACTAAGATATTATTTCAAAAAGAAAATTTAGGCATGTCACATTTCACTAGATATTAAAATGGTTTTAATTAAGAAATAAATGGTTTATATTTAATGTTGTGAAATGCAGAATATAATTAGGTTATGAAATAAATAATAACTTAATGTGAAATGCCATAAGTTATAGAGCTGCAACATTTTATAAATGTCAAATGATTCTTCTAATGCAAATTTTATAAGGAAAATTTTGTTTAAAGTTCATTAACATTAGCATAGTTTATAAGTTTGAGGAAAGGTAATCTTAAACTAATTTATTGATGTGAAATTATTACATCAATTCAATTTGAGCAGCAGTATATTGAGAAAGTACAAATAATACTAAAAAAATCCTAAAACGTTTTTTTCATTTTGAACACAGGCCAAGATGCAAGTTTACTCAGTTACAAAGTATTGTGGTAGTAATAATGTTGATTTTTCTCACCATGCAATTTGAGTTGTTGCGTGGATCATCACCTCCCAATCAATGCACTCCATCATTCTGTGAGTGTTATCCAAAGTGCTATGCAAAAAACATCGAGCGATTCTATAATTTAACTCAAAATATCGAAGGATATTGTGTATTGTATTGTGATTATATGTTTAACAGTAAGTGTTATAGTTTTTCTGATTGTCCGAAACATAATATTGTGTAATGTAATGTATCTAAGTGAAAATACAAGATTATTATGAATATGTGTGTACCATTTTAAAATTGATACTTGATGTTCTTATATGAGCCAATTAATTAATTTATGATTCAAAACTAATTGGAATGGAAATGTCATCTTTCAAATCTAATTACTTAATAAACTATTTGTGCAAGCTATCAAAAGGCTGAAAATTGTTCTCTTCCCAAGCAGATTTGAAGCTAAAGTATGAGTGAGGTTGAAGAAAGGCACCCTCAATGAGTGTGCATATATCATTCCCAGATTGATATATTAAAGTAGAGTCCAATGAGAGAGTTGAATTACCAATAGCAAGACATATTATCTGAACAATTTGTTGGACACAAACACATAGATTTCTTATTGTTATGTTCCATTAGTTTGATCATGAATCTAGAACCCTATCTTCCCTTGTTAAATGACCTTAATATTTCTCCGCTATTTACTTTTTTGGTTTAAACCGACAAACTTTAAACATAAATAAAATAAAAGTGATACTCGTATTAGATATTGATATAATAATATTATTATTAGTTTCATTTTACATATTATTGCAACAAAAATATTTTAATTTAATTAATATATCATGTATATTATGTAATTATAGATCAAAAGTTAAAAATGATTGTCTCTTAAAAATCAAACTAGTATTCCACCACTCGTGCAATGCACGGGGAAATAATAACTCAAAATTAAAGGGAAGCCTCAAGCTATATTATCTACCCCCAACACATCCCTTCACGTGCTTGGGGAGTCACTAGTACAAAAATGACTTTTAAATCGGTTATTTGGACCCTTTTAAATCGGTTTCCAACCGATGCAAAAGCCAGCGATGCAAATATTCCGATACGTTTTGCATCGGTTGCTAAAACCGATGCAAAAACCCTTTACAAAAATTACCGCCAGTTCTGAAAGTTGGCTTTTTGCATCGGTTATTACTAAAAAACCGATTCAAAAATTACCGCCAGTTCTGAAAGTTGGCTTTTTGCATCGGTTATTCCAATTTAACATCGGTTATTTGGTCATTTTTGTGGTACACTAGTGTACCACAAAAAACAGTTAATATTTTAAAGTCACCAAAAATATCCATATAATTAAATGATTTAATATCATGAATAATTATATCATGTGTATAATAAAACTCTTATTATACAAAATAATACTCTGTATTTGAATATTGCAAATATAGAATAAGCATTTACTCTTTAAAAGTATTCCTCTCCAATGAAGAAATCACCGTTGTTTTGCCTTTCGAGGCGTTAATGGAGATTCTTGTTGAATAGTTGAATATGAATTTTACTCCAGGAATAAAGAAGGTTACATAAGGTATATATAGATGTGGAGATCCTAACACAACTAGGATTCCACGATTATGACAACTGCTAAATATAAGAGTTCTACCATAACTACATTACTTCTATAGTTGTCTAACATCCCCCCTCGAGCTGAACGCCGTGAAACGAGAGGAAGCTTGGATACCAGAGTGGTGTACCGCAGGCTCGGCAATGCTTTAGTGAGAAGGTCAGCAAGTTACTCTGTGGAAGGAACGTAAGAAACTGTCATATGTTCTGCAAGTACTTGTTCCCGTACAAAGTGGCAGTCCGTGCTCACAAGCTTCGTGCGTTTGTGAAAGACCGGATTTTTTGTTAAACAGATAGCTGACTGATTATCACAGTAGAGGTGCAGAGGAGGATGCCTAAGCTTCAAAATGTCAAGCAAATAGGAGAGCCACATAACTTCAGCAGCAGTCGCGGATAGGGCACGATATGTAACACCCTAATCCGTCCAGGTCTGCAGCCCCTTCCGGACTAAAGTATTAACTTGGTAATCGTAAAAATTTAAAACTTTTTCAAACACACTTTATTAATCCCAATAAATTTTCATAACATATACAGTACGAAGTATTCAACAATATTGCGGAAGCGAATTTAATTTTGACATATCATAAATCATTTCAAACTTGTCACATCCATCCCGACAATCTCGCCCCATCTGCTGCCAGGATCACAGTGTTCTTTCTGTTGTACCTGCGTGTAGCAAATAAAACACACTACACGCTCAGCGGTAAAGCTGAGTAAGCATATCTAATGCGTCGAACATCCATATAAACTGAATCTAAATTCATAATCAAATCATTTGATATCATGCACACAATGTTCATTTAAGACATTCACAGTTTTGGTATTGTTCAGTTCATATCAACACATTTTATTCAATTCAGATACTATTTCAATAGTGCTCTTAAA
>OOIL02004917.1:0-85646 GCA_900332095.2 Cuscuta campestris | reverse complement strand
ATATATAGATATATATATATATATATATATATATATATATATATATATATATATATATATATATATATATATATATATATATATATATATATATATATATATATATATATATATATATATATAGGGGGTGGTTCCTGTAAGAATGGTCCTTGTGGAGAGAAATGAGAATGATTTGGGATGGCTGGATTAAGTGCATCGGAGGGCTGGGAATGAATCTTAAAATCGGGTGTTAAATAAGGTGAGCAATATGCGTGGGTGCATTATTTTAGGTAAAAATCACTTAGAAGGGCAAATTTGTCAGACTGATTGCATTAAAAATCAGGAATCATGATACGCAATGATACGCCTGGTTATACGCAGCCCACTTTTCCCGCTTACCAAGCATGAAGCTGCAGAGCCAATAAACATTTAACTTTCTCCGTTCTTCCAAAGAGTACCATCCTCTAACGGCGAAAGAGAGTAGACGACGATGGCTACAAGTGGTATTGCGAAGAGGTTTGTGAAATTGAAGAGTTGTAAGAACACGGCGATGCATCCTGATGCTGAGTAATTAAAGTTGAGGCCGATGTTTTCAAGTTTCGTTTGGTTGTTTTTTTGGGTTTTTAGTGGATGGGATGCGTTGCATGTGTGTGTTAGTGTTACTTTTGCACTTTGTTTTGAATTTGGGAGGAAATTTGTTTTTTTAAGGAATAAGGGTTTGGAATTGGGTAAATTGAATTTTTTTTACGAATAAGGGCGTGAGGTCGAGAGGTGTGGATGCATTGTCTGCGAGTGCAATATGTTTGATTACGGGTGATGTTTGTGAATATAAGTATAACCATGTTTAATAGATTGTGTATGCAGAATGAGGGTGTTAGTGGGCTGTGCTTTTTTATTAGTTCATGGTTTGTTAATCTTTGGTGTAATTTGTTTGTTGCATTCCATCGGTCATGCCCCATGTGTTTGACAGAGTGTAGATGATGTTTTTGTAATTTACTTCAGAGGGGGGTGATGCATTGGTAAAGAGGCATGATGCTTTGGTTTTTTTATGTTTATGCGCATTGTGGATGGAGAGAAAGTGTGATGCTGTGTTTGATATAGAATGTGCATGATGTGTCAGTATCAGTGCATTCACTATGTGTGAAACATCAGTATGATTTTATGCATAGTATAGATGTTTAGATGGTTTATATTTTTTTAACGGGAATGTACTGATGTTGTTGTTGGAATTAGTGCGTTGTGTAAGTGGAGTTTGTTTTTTATGCAGTGCATGATGTATGTATCCAAGGTGTTTATGTTTTGTCTATGTTTGGATTTGGTTGTCTTAAGTGTTATTAATTTCTAATGAGTTATTCATATATTTGAAACTCAAATAGTGGGAGCTGGAAAAGAGGTGACTAGTGCAGGAAAAAATGAGGGGAGTAGAAGTGTTATTTCAGTGACATCGACAACACCAAGGCGGCGTAGTGGTAGGTTGATGAATGCGTTGCGGAAAATGCAAGGTAACAGGTCACCTGTGCATTTGAATATCGATGAAAACGACGATGAAACGAATAAAGATGATACGGAAATAGCTGATGAAGACGAAGATGAGTCAAAGGATTACAATGAGGGCTCGGGTGGAGAGTCGGATGAGGATGTAGTTTATGAAGAGCTGGAAGAAGAATGTAATGGGGAGGGTGGCAGCGAGGAGGATGAGAGTGAAGGCACATGGACAAAGCTATAGATGAAGATGACAGTGATGAGGCTTTTGAAAATCCCCCGCCCAAACATGTAACGAAAACATCCAAGAGAAAGCCAAGGGTGAAGTTGGTGGATTTTAAAGCTCCATACCAGAGACTAACATCCAGGTCATCACCCCATTTAATAACGACAGCTTTGAAACAACTCAATGATGTGCAGCGTGCAGTAGTAGTGCGAATTGGTTTTGGGGCTTTGTTGGGAATGAACATCCTTGAGTTACCAGCGAGGTTGGGATATTGGTTGGTCAATAATTTTGATGCTCGTAGCTGCAGTTTGGTACTGCCAGGGGGTGCAAAGTTGCACATCACGTCGAGTGATGTGCACAATGTTTTGGGGTTGCCTTGTGAAGGTTTGAAAATTGAGAATAATAAGAGCAATAGGGACACTAATTTACTGAAGCAGTGGAGACTCCAGTTTGGGAGTAGTAAAACAAGGATAACACCATCTGAATTGGTGGAAAAGATGCTAAGCTGTACGGACGGAGGAGATTGGTTTATAAGGCATTTTGTGTTGATGGTTATGACGGTCATGGTGGATAGCACCTCACATGGATACACCAATACTTTGGTAATGGACCATTTAAGAGACGTGGACTGAGTGGCACGGATGAATTGGTGTGAATATGTTTTGGATAAATTGATTGACAACAAGCTGAAGTGGGATAAAAGTAACCGAAAGATCTATTGTGGACCACTCCTTGTATTGATGGTATGAGTTATTTACATTTGTATACACTTTGTTGTTAATATTATGCATCTTCTGACTTTTTAGTATACAGGTTTTTTATATTGATCGTGTTGGTATATTCACAAAAAGAGTGGCGAGAAAATTTCCTGCGCTACAGGGATGGACTGGGAAGGAGCTACGGGAGAGGGAGAATGAAGAAGTTAGAAGTGGTGGGTTTGGAGCAGGGCATGACTGTGGGCCTTTGGATAAAGTCAAGCGGATAGAGTTGAGTGAGATGTCTGAGCGTAATGCTGCACCAACAACGCTTGGTGTTGGTGATTCATCTGCAGTGCATTCAAGCGATGAACAAGATTTGAAGGTAACTTATGTCCAATATGTATTTTGCATTTTTTTAATTTAAGAGCGGTGGTGCGTGGGTGTAAATGATAAGAGTAGATGTTTGTTCTCATTCATTTAGGTGCTTGTGAGGGAATTTGCGGCCAAAAGCAAGATCCTAGCAAGCACGATAATTGACATGATAACAATGGTTCAGGAAGCACCAAAGGAACTATCGGGATGTGAAAATTTTTGTAATTTAAGAGATTTGGGAAACAAGTTGATTGGTGTCACTCCCAAGTGCTCTAGTGAAAAAAAATCGAAATGGAATGCAATACCGGGTCTAGATGATGACAGCTTCTGGAGCAGCCCAGAATTATTGTCAGCAGCCGATGAGATGGAAAAGGCCGTTGTGCTGAGATCTAAATATGAAGAACAGCTTAACGATATGCCATCCTTTAGCCTTGGATTTACGCAGATACTGGACGGCATGGAGATAGTAGGCCATGACACAAACATGGTGAATTCTACTGCTGAAAAAAAACTGATATTGCTCCAGAGTCAGCTGTGCAAGTAACTGGTGAGGGTGATGGAGATGCAACCAACAACGGCTTGGAAACGAATAACCAGGTTAATGTACATACATGGCCAATGTTAGACTGCACCACAAGCTGTGTATTATGTATCATGTATGTTTATAAATGTGGTGTGATGCAGGTTGCTAGAGGAGGGCAAAGTGGCAATGGAGGGATGGACAGTGAGAAGAGAAGCAGAATGGAAGAGGTGGTATGTGTGTAATTAGTAGTTGTAGATACTAAAAATTTTAGATGTTTTGGTTTTTTAAGAATTTATTCGCATGTGTTTAAGCAGGGTGCGAGGAACCTAAATATAGGGGTGCAGGACAACAATGAAGTTAGGGAGCAGCATGTATTAGAGGGGATGGAGAGTGTTGGGCAGGATATGAATGTGGAGAATATCTGTAAACAAATTACTTCTGAAGGTGCTCCAATGTCTGAAGAGGATGTCAACTCTGAGAAAACAAAAGGGACGAATGATGATGTCCATCTGCGTAATGATCAGGTCTTCATCACAATTTTCCATCATGCGTAGTTTCATATTGAATATTGATCATAATGTGTTGAGTAAATGATGTGGTGCAGATTGAAAAGGAAGTGAGAAACAGAAAGGCTGCCAGAAATTTAGTAAAGAAAAGAAAGAATGAAGAGCAGGTATGAGTGAGTTAGTAAAAAGTGAAAGATGTCGCAATGGTTGTGCATTCTGCTAGAGTTTTTTTTATTCTTTATTAATTTTTTTACTTTGAGATTAGAGTGCTCAGATTTTTCGCGATGAGGATGAGAGGGTCAAGAGGAAAGCAAAATCAGCAGGGATTATGAAGTCACCTTACGTTGCACGTGCAGTGGACCCAAGAGATAACCTGAGCAGTGTCGAATCTCGTATCTAGAAGTGGTTGATGAAAACTAAAGATGCCTCAAGGTATGTGGATATGGTATTACAGAGTTGCGTGCTATTTAAATTTAAATGCATTTAATTCTTTCGATCTTGAACGTTTCACTTAATTCGTGACTAGGGATGAAATAGTTTATAAGTGTGGCAATGTGGTATTGGATCGTGGGGATCTGATGACATTAAATGCTGGTGAACACATTTCGCC
The DNA here is from genome assembly GCA_900332095.2 of Cuscuta campestris. NCBI lineage: Eukaryota > Viridiplantae > Streptophyta > Magnoliopsida > Solanales > Convolvulaceae > Cuscuta > Cuscuta campestris. Next base: position 81,250 of record OOIL02004917.1, on the reverse strand, counting down.
AAGAGTCATCGATGCATGGTCTACAATCATGAATCATAAGGAAGTATACCGTAGCATTGGGTCGCCTTCTAGATTCTTTGCCAAAGGAATGAAATGTGTAAGAGTTTGTGTTTCATTTGAAAATAAAATGTTTTTTTACTGTGAGACACTTACATTGTGTGTGTTACAGCTATACACATCTGAGGGTGATATCCCAGACGAAGATACTGCGTTTAAGTTGTTTTGTGATGCATTGGAGTCTGGTAACACATGCACATCCCCATTTAGTGCGGATATGGTAATGTTATTGTTTATCGGTTTTGTTAATCTTCCTTGATTTGATAGCCATAGTGTTTTAGAATACGATCAAGATATGCATAATATATGGTTTTTGTGCTTGGCAGATTTTCTTTCCAATAATGCAGTTGAAGTGGTGTTATTGTGTTTGTGTGAACATCAAGGCTATGAAGGTTGAACTTTTGGATCTTTCCTCGTCGTCGGCAAAAGCAGATGATAAGTATGAAGGAATGCCAACTAACGTTGTAAGTTTAAATAAATTGTAGTGATTGCTTTCGAATTATATTTTTAAATAAATGTTTACCAGCCATCTGTTGTGATACCTACTGCAGCTTGACATGATTGTGAAGTATTTTAGCAATCAAGGATTGGAAGGGAAGGTTGGGAAGGTGTGTTCCCAGAAACCAACGCGTTTGAAGATGTCGTGGAGGGATGTCACATCTGTTTATGAGTATGGTGTGGCAACAATGCGGCACATGGAGACATACATGGGCCGAGGTTTAGAGGGATGGGACTGTGGTTTATCCAAGGAAGACCGGAAGGCAGTGAACACCCTTAGGTCCAAGTATTGTGCTTGCATATCAGTTGCCGAAGTGAATGAAATGAAGGAAGTGAATTTGAAGAATTCAAAGGACTTCATGAAGGGGTGAACATTATGTGGTTTGTTATGTTTGGTTTTTTTGCTATGATGATGGTCAGAAACAAATGCGTGGTTGGCCTTATGTAACTTTTATTGCAGTGTATTTCGTTTATTGTGTCGGTCGTTTTATGTTTGAATTTTTTATGGCAATATGGTTTGAATGTGACGGTTTGATTTTTGTTGACGGTTTGTTTTTGTATGTTGAAACATTTGGGATGCTGTCATTTTGTGCTGCCTAGTAAAAATTTTGGAAATTATAAAAGTTTTTTTTATTCTATAACGGTGCAGTGTGTTACTTTTGGAAATGCATTTACTTAACTTATACAGGCATGGGAAGAATGTAAGAATTCAGGTTTAAAGAAATAAATTCTAGTGATGTTGGAAAATGCTAGTATGGTTGTATTATTGTTAATTGGACCAGGGTGGTAATTTGATCATCCCTCCATTGGGGTAATGCATATGTTTGATGTTAGCATGCATGTGCAGAAATTTATAAAGCAGTTTTGACCCTTTTATCCCATAGGACATGATGGCCGTTATTTATTATTTGGAAACATGAACATTTTAAAAATGAACCCTGGACCATTTTCTATCTTAATGATCATCAGGTAGTGCATGATAATGTCATGTTGTTGCATCAGCTCACGTGTGGTAGGATATGTCATGAGTGGATTATTTTACCTTGAACATGAATGGTAAAAATAAGAGAATTCATTTATAAAGAAGTGAAATGGTGATGTGGTTGTAAAGTATGTATATGAGTACATGGTTGCTTTTCCCGGAGTGTTTGCACTGTTTGGACTCGTTAAGTTAATGCATATATTCAAAGTCATCATGCGTGGGTGTGGTAAGCCTCTATTCCAAGGACATTGAGTGTGTGGTAAGCCTTGATAGTTTGGAAGCAGGACCAATAAAATAATGAATTTGAGAGATTTTTTTTCTCTTAATGTTCATCATGTTGATCGTAATAAGGTCTGTTTGTTGCATCACCACAAATGACGGTAGATTTAATACGTGACACGTCGTTGTGTTTTGCCGACGTTTTTAATAAGGGGTATGCTCTGCATAAACGGGAATCATAAAAAGATGTTGTCAATTGTAGATTGGAATAGATTACTTAAAGCATTGAGGGAGAGAAAAATACAAAAGTAAAAGCACCACGTTGGGTTAGCAATTGCAAAGCTGTTAATTCAACCCACACGACGTATTGAGAGCGTAATGAAAGTTAGAATAAAGGAAATAAAATTAAGAACATTACAAATAAAGTCTAATGCAATCACCCTGAAATGTTTTTGGGGAAATTCCTACTGTCATGATACCCAAGTTGCTGACATTTTCTGCACATTCGTTTATTCTTCTTTGATTGTTCAATGCTAAACTCTTTTGCACTTTTGATTCTCTTGCCACTTCCCTTGTTGTGTACAGGTTTAGTGGTAGTACTGTTATATTGGCCGGGGCAGGTACTCCATAATAACATTCAAAGATGGTGTTCTGAGTATTTACAACACCCGACCGTAGCGCGGTTTCGAGGATGTCCTTCTGTTGACGGATAATCTTTGAAAATCCACCCAACAAATCTGGCTTTTGCTCAACGGCAAAAACACAGAAGAAAAGATCTGACCACAAGCGGTTTAATGCAATTTTCTTTTCTTCAACAGCGGATAGAGCTTCAAAATCTGCATCGGGCACATCATACATGGGCTTAATAAATCTGGTTTTACACCACCTGCTCGTAATGTACATGTCGGGGATCTGGCGGATGTTCTCATCTTTGAAAACTAGGAAAATATGTCTGCACAGTAGACCCCGTTGGAGGTAATGTTTACAGGTGCAGCAATGCGGGAGAATTGAACTTTGAAACTCTTGCCCCTTTTTTCCTTAATTAAATATTGCACCTGTTGGCCATCTAATCTAGTTCATCGACATGAAGTACACGGCAAGAAAAGCAAGCTTCGGATATCTCCATTTGTACCTCGTAGAAAATTGTTATTGTGTAAACAGATGCTGCGTGGTGCTCAATGTCCAGCGGAGTCTTGAATTCAGGGTAACAAGCTTCATCATCAGCATTCAAGTCAGCATTTTTATGCCGTTGAGAGTCCATAGCACTTTCAAACTGCATAAGAAGTTCTACAAGGCTAAAATTCTGTCCTGTGAAATCGTCAAAGAAGCTGTTTTCACTTTCTGACCGTGATGTGGTGCGTAATAAGCCACCCATGAACAGATCTTTGTAGTACGCGGGGATCCAAGAGAAACGTATTTCAAATAGTTTTTGAAACCATTTATGATTGTCTAAATTATACGCAGCCATCAGATCATGCCAATTCTTTTCAAAATCTATAGGCTCAAGATAAGGACTCCAAAAAATTGCATTCAATTTTGTCAGAAACTCTGAATGTTTAGCCAACTCGTCATCCACTTTACCACCAACTTTTTTCATTATATGCCACATACAATACCGGTGTGAAGTTTGGGGAAATACCTTTTGGGCTGCACCTCGCAATGAAGGATCTTGGTCAGTGATGATGCACTTCGGGGAATTTCCCATAGCATTTAAGAAACAACGAAATAGCCATGAATATGACTCGTCATCCTCCCTAGTTAGCAAACCAGCCCCAAAAGTAATGCACTTACAGTGATTGTCTACGCCCGTGAATGGAGCGAAAATCATATTGTATCTGCATAAATGGAGGACATGTGATTCAAACATGAAAGTGTAAGACAATTGAGCAATGGTGTAAACATTGAAAGAACATAAAGGTCTTGCTACTGTGCAGCCATGACCAGGATACCTGTTTGTCTCGTAAGTTGCATCGAATGAGACAACATCCCCGAACAACGAATAATTCTTCCTAGCAACGGGGTCACACCAGAATAGCCTTGTAAGTTGGTCACTTTCATCGACATCATACTCAAAGAAAAATGCAGAACATGTTTCGTGCTTCCTGAAAAGCTTGTCAATGACCATTTGTGCATCACCACCAGCTATGTAAGCTTTAAGATCTCGCTTAAAGTTCTTGAAATCCACTGCGGTAGCTCCAATGTTGTCATACCCACCTACAGATTCTTTAAACAGGCGGTAAGACTTCATTGTACCAATATTGGCCTTTGCACAATTCAAGATAAATTTCTTGTGTCCAATGTCAAGATTCCTATTCAGTTTCAAAAATGGCCTACAGGGAGCGGACAGCATATGGTGATTGTGGTGTTCTTCGAAAAATACAATGGAATATCCAACATTGCCAGATAGTCTCAATGTCACTCGTGCCTTGCATCCAATACGGTTTGAGATGCATCTCCTCTTTTTTTTGGGAATAGGGTCTGAATCTTCACGGTCTTGTGCTAGTGGCCTGGGCATGGAAGAAACATTTTTTCGACCCTCCCGGTTGCAAACAACATACTGCCAAACAATAACACCATCCCGTGACTTCGTTGAAGTGCTTTTCCGTGTGTCAAAACCAACCAACGCTGCATAATTATTGTAGAATGCAATTCCATCTTCTATAATTAGAAAAAGCATACCGACCCTAGGTTTGGACTCGTCTGGACATGGTGGAGCAAATCCCTGTTCCGGAAATGGTTGGTCTGTTTGCATTGATGAACCATCATCTGTGGGTGGTGTAGAAAAAAAACATAAGCACAGCGAATTGAAAAACTGCATTTTCAAATGGATGGGATCCCTAGCACTGGATAAAACGAAATTGAAAATGATGAAAACAACTTAACTGTGAAGAATTGAAAAAATACCTGAATCCATGGAAAAATTGGATGTGTAAACGGTGAATAGAAACTGAGAAACAATCGGACCAATGGAAACGAAAAGTGCAGTGAGGATTCTGGCAGATATCGTAGGGATGAAGATCGAAGATCTCTCCATTTCAACAAAGAAAGAGAGAACGTGGTTGATTCGGTGGGAGAGAAATCCGGAGTTTACTTCTGAACATGGGAGAGAAATGTGGAAAGAAAATTCATCGGGCCTGCTATTATCGAATGGGAACTGCGTATAGTTAATAAATTGTGAGGAAAATACTAAAAAGCCCTCTTGCGATAGTTCAGGCAGGTACAGATTGGACGCACCGTATTCATTCTCATTTCTTTCCTAAGATCTCATTCTCACAGGAACCAAAATCTATATATATATATGTAAAATAAATTAAAGTTTAGTTGTTGTAGTGTTGACATGGGGCATGCCACATGTGCATCCACATGTGCACTCATTTATGAAGTGGATATATGCATTGCACCCATTTTAAATATCTTTTAATACGTTTGTATAAAATTTTTCATTTTCTTTATTTCTAAAAATATATATTTCACCATAGTAAAATATATTCCGTATTTTGAATAGACACACACACACACACGCATAAAATTATTTTTATACAATCCACAACTTATTTTAGTGTATTACTTCTCAAAAAATGATTGTATAATTTTTTTACATGTGCATATTTATTAATTAAATACTTTGTTCCAAAAACTTTATCTTACTACATTATTTATTTTATTGCTACATATATTTTTCAACAAAGTGAATAGAATAAAGTTGGTTTAATTAAAGGATGACAACTGACAAGTGACATTGTGACACATATATATTCTCTAATGATGTATCATTAAGCATGTAACTAATCCACTTTTTATTATAATATTTTATTAATTCAAACCATTTCTATTACTAATTAATTCAATGACCATTAATTTTGTATAATTTTTTGTTTTTAAATTAACATACCAATATATATTCCATCAGTATAAAACATATTTTGTCACTATTAGAAAACTAAAACAACTAAAATTATATTTATAAAATCTCAAAAGTTTAGAATACATAGGAGCCCGTGTGAAGCACGGGGTAAACACTAGTTTTTACTTTTATAAAAGAGATGCAAGAAAAATGCATGTATTTAATATTCAATCTTTACGTTGGTCAAGCTTATTAATAAATTCTAGTTATTGAAAAATGATCGTGCTTTATATATTCTTTACCTATAAAAGTTCTTTTATACATAAAAAGGAATATATATTAAAAATAAGAAAACATTATTTGTGCATTTTATTATCCTATATTTTCTACCATGTCATCAAGCTCCATGTTCAGGTTGTATATACGTAGCAAGACTAGCAACTATTTATGAAGTAATTAGTTTTATCTTTAATGTTGTGAAATGAACAATATAATTAGTTTATGAAATATTTAATAATTTAATGTGAAATGCCCTAAGTTACTAAAAAATAACGGAGCTGCAATATTTGTTAGAGTATATAACAATCATTTCTGGGCCACAACCACAAGCTTGAGCTTTTGGTTGAGTTGGTTCCTTGACATGGTATCAGAGCCTTGATGACCAAGAGGTCACGAGTTCGAAACTCACCGCCACCCAATTTAAAAAAATTAAGGTTTCACGTGCAAGGCCTAAAGAGCTTACCCCTGCACGTGAGGGGCGTGTTAGAGTATATAACAATCATTCCTAGGCCATGATGGGAAATAATACGTGGCTCGGCCCACATTTCCCAATTATTTATGAAAAACGGTCAAACCAGGCCTGTTTAATAAAATGGAGGAATAAGAGAATATTCCTCCATAGATGCTCCAGCTACTCCTATAAAAGGAGGGCACCCCCTCAATGTTAAGGGAGGCCATTCTTACATTCTTCTCCCTGCCCATTACATTCTCTTTCTAGAATTCTTGTATTTTCATTCTTCAAGAAGCTTTGAAGCTTCCATTAACGGCTTCTACGCCTAAATTATGTACCGTGTATACACCCCCGATATTAATAAAAATCCCCCGTTGGCAAGGTACCGCCAAAAAAGGCCCGTGGTTTTCTCCCGATTTGGGTACGTCAAAATCCCCGTGTTTATATTTTGGTGTATTTTTAGACTAGTTTATCGTTTTAGCCGGGCTAAAAACGGTATACCGGTCGATAATTTACACCATCATTTTGGCGCCGACCGTGGGACCCGAACAAAATGTTGTGTTTTTTGTTCGGCCAATTTTTTCTCTTACCACACGAAGTGAGCAAAAATAAAAAATAAAAGGGAGAGAGCCATTTGTACAAAAAAAAGAGAGGAAGAGAGATGCTGGGGAAGGAACAAAAAAGATAAGGGAAGAAAAGGGGGAAAAATTGGGGGCTTTCCTTCAAAAATCCAAAATGGCAAAGAGAAGCCGCCGCCGACAAAGAGAAGCCGCCGCTGCACGATCTTGTTAAATTGCCGACCTCCACCAATTCGGCCAGCCATATCACAAAAATCGCCGGCCTCCACCCTTTGGCTTTGCCGTCACCATTGACGTTGCATGAAGCTACTGCTGAAATTGCAAGGCCGCCAAGATCGTCTTCATCACTAAAGCACTCACTGCCATCGCCCTTGATCGCAGCCCAATTTCTAGAGACGATTTGCATACTCCGTTAAAAAAATGGAGGAAAGAATGGAAGGAAGGAATGATCGGGGATCACCCATGTCCGAGAAGTCGCGCACTAGCCGAGATAAGCGCCATCTTCAATTCCGTCCGTCGCCACAGCGATGTGATCCGCCTCTGGAGGACTTCGTCTAGACTTGCCATCGCTGCTCAAACCCGCCGCAATCACCACCACAATCAACACCAAGACACCGCTGAGGTGATGCCGGAGCAGAAAAAGAGTTGTACCGGCCCAATAGATGGATTTCCGGCAGTGGATCCGATCCACCCTCACCTGAAATCAGCTTTATTATGGGAAGAGATTACTCGTCATTTTTACTAAAATCTGTCATCGGCTCTAGGCGAATATCCATGCGCCCATACTCTCATTGAGGTCCGCCGCTGGTATCGGAGCTAAGGCTCTCAAAAACCTAGCCTCTCTCTTTTTTTCCGACTACCGCCCACCATGGCAGCCCCGTCGGATCCTTTGGCTTCCTTACCCTCTGGAGTAAAACTTTTGCTTCGGAGTCTCCACAACTTAATCCCAGAAAAACTCACCGAAACAAATTATCCGGCATGGTCTCTCAATGTCCAGACAGCTCTTTCAGCTAATCTCCTCCTTGGATGGATTGATGGTCATGAAGCAGCCCCAGCACCAACTATCTCCAAAAACGATAAAACTGTCCCTAATCCAGAGTATACCTCCTGGACCATCGTTGACACACAGATCCGCGCCTGCCTCCTAGCGGTCATCAGCCCCTCCGTTCACAAACATGCTTGCGGCTTCACCACATCTGCTGCCCTCTGGGATGCTTTGGCCGCATGGTACAATTCCGTGTCCACCGCTCATATTTATCAAATCCGGGACAAACTCCACACTCTTCGTAAAGGCACCAAAACTATAACACAATACCTTGATGATGTGGCCACTATTCTCTCGGATCTCGATGCCTTGAAATAAGAGGTCTCCGAACGTGATGTGGTGAATGCTGTTATTCGTGGTCTTCTCACCGAATACTCATCCTTTAAGCAAAACATTCGCATGAACAATACCAATATTTCGTTAAATCAGCTTTCTGGATGGCTGATCTCTGAAGAAATAAACCTGGAGATGGAGAATAAACTCAGCCTCACCGAGTCTACCATCACCAAACCTCGCACAGCACTTCTCGCTACAAACGGTCGAGGTCGCGGTAGAGGAGGCTACTGCGGTCGACCGTCTCCTGGACGTGGATACAACAGCGGACGTGGCGAAAGGAACAACGGTCGATCGTCCTAGGGCAACGGTCGACCGTCATGGGATCTGCCAATCTGCAAAATCTGCGAGAAACGAGGCCACTCTACGTCTACGTGCTGGTATCGGTTTGATGATTCTTATGCTACGAACTCCCCCTCTAGTGCTCCCCGTGCAATGCATGCATCTACGAGTAATCATTTTGGAAACTGGTATCTGGACACTGGTGCCAACACCCATGTCACGTCTGATTATTCTCAGCTACAATCTCCTCATCAATACACTAGTACTGATACTATTACCGTAGGCAATGGTCAATCCCTACCCATCACACACTCTGGCTCCGGTTTTGTCCATATGCCTAATGGTAAATACCACCTTTCTACTCTTCATTATGTCCATTCCCTTACCTCCAATCTATTTTCTGTCCATCGATTTACCAAAGATAACAACTGCACTCTTGTTTTTAATGCCAATGATTTCCAGATAGTGGACAATACTACCAACCAGGTGCGGTACAAGGACCTGTGTGAGCATGTGTTATACACACTTCCTTCCAAACTCCCAACCATTGCGTATCAAGTTATCCAAGAGTCCACTTGGCATCGTAGACTTGGTCATCCGGCTCCTGCGATTGCCAAATCTATTTTGTCTTCCTTAGGTTTTCAGTTTTCAGAACCTTTACATTGTGAATCATGTTATGTCTCCAAGTCCTGTCGTTTACCTTTTGAATTGTCTGAACATAAGGCCACATCGCCTTTTCAATTAATACATTCTGATGTTTGGGGTCTCACTTCTGTTCCTTCCTGTAGTGGCTTTCGATTTTATATCTCTTTCGTTGATGATTTCAGCAAATTTACCTGGATTTATCCCCTAAAACATAAATCTGAAGCTTACTCTGTTTTTGTGACTTTTGAAAAAATGATTAAGACTCAGTTTAATTCTCACATCAAAATTTTTCGAAGCGATAATGGCCAAGAATTTGTAAATAATGCTTTTGGCCTTTTCCTTCAAACTCTAGGAGTCCTTCATCACACCTCTTGTCCCTACACTCCTGAGCAAAATGGGGTCGCTGAACAGAAACACCGTCATCTCATTGAAACGGTTGTTTCTCTTCTATACGACTCTGCTCTCCCGACTAACTTTTGGGTCGAAGCTCTTGCCACAGCAAACTATCTTATCAACCGTATGCCCACCAAAACTCTCTCTAACAAATCTCCATTTGAAACCCTCTATAACCGTCCTCCTAGATATACCCACCTTCGTCCCTATGGTTGCTTGGTCTATCCATGGCTCCGCCCTTACACTCACCACGAACTTCAACCATGCTCCACTCCCTGCGTCTTCTTAGGATATCACCCCACCACTAAAGGGTATAAATGCTATGAACCCGTGTCTCAAAAAGTTTATGTCTCTCGTCATGTTCGGTTCGTCGAGGATCAGTTTCCATATCCCAAATTGTCATCTCTCCCGTCATCCTCTCATATAACCCCTATTTTTCCGCCAAACCCAGGCTCACATGCTCTTGTCCCACCGACGGTCCAAACCCAGACCCATCCCACCAGTCACGGACGACCGCCCGACACCCTTCCTCTAGACCCGCCACAAACGGTCCAACCCCAGAACCGTACCCTACCCACACTCGACCGTCACCTACTCCTCCCTCTGATTCCCTTTAGACGGCTAACCGACCCCCACCCCAAAACACACACACCATGCAAACCCGAGCAAAATCTGGAATTTTCAAACCTAAGGCCTATACCATTACCACCCTTGATAATACCCCACCTTCCACTGAGCCTAGCACTTACCGCCAAGCCTCTGGTAATAGTTTTTGGTGTCAGGCTATGAATGAGGAGTTTATTGCTTTGAATGAGCATCGTACATGGGACTTGGTCCCACCACCCAAGAACCGCTCTCCGATTGGTTGCAAATGGGTGTATCGCATTAAATGGAATGCTGATGGATCTGTTTCAAGGTATAAGGCTTGTCTTGTTGCCAAAGGTTATCATCAGGAGTATGACATTGATTACAAGGAGACATTCAGTCCTGTGGTCAAACAACAAACTGTGCGCCTGGTCCTCTCTTTAGCACTCAACCGTGATTGGCCTCTTCATCAACTGATGTTAGCAATGCCTTTCTTCACGGTACGGTGGACAAGGAAATTTATATGGAGCAGCCTCCGGGGTACATAAATCCCAATCATCCCCACCATGTTTGCAAGCTCCGTAAGTCACTATATGGTCTCAAACAGGCACCCCGTGCTTGGTACACACGCCTCTCCTCTTTTTTGCAGGGCCTTGGATTCCAGTGCTGCATTCATGATACCAGCTTGTTCACCAGACACTGCTCTCGTGGAACTATTATTGTCCTTGACTATGTTGATGATATTGTTCTCACTGGCAGCTCTTCTATTCTCATCTCAGAAGTCACTCAGGCTATGCATCGTGACTTCAAGCTCAAAGAACTTGGACCTCTTCATTACTTCCTTGGCATTGAGGTTCAGCGCACGCACGATTCTATGCTTCTCCATCAGTCCAAATATGCCCGTGATCTTCTACGCCGAGCAGGGATGTCTGACTGTCATCTGGCTATTACTCCTATGGCTACGCGACCTATCACTAAGCCTTCGTTTCCTTTCAAGGATATATCTCATTTTCGGAGCATTGTTGGCGGTTCACATTACCTGGCTGTCACCCGTCCAGACATTCAGTATGCTGTTAATCGAGTGTCTCAGACTATGCACAACCCCACTGAGTAGGACTATCATGCCTTACAACGTGTTCTGCGCTATCTCAAAGGCACTTTGCATCGTGGTCTTCTTTTTCGCAAGAGGGGATTCGACCTATCTGTCTATTCTGACTCTGACTGGGCAAATGATAAAGATGATTGCAAGTCTACCACGGGCTACATCCTCCTACTCGGTCCTAATCTCATCTCTTGGTGCATGAAAAAGCAGACTCGTGTTTCTAGATCATCCACTGAAGCTGAATATCGAGCTATGGCTGCGGGGGTTGCAGAAGCTATGTGGCTTCGATATATCACTGATGCACTGGGTATTCCTCCATCCAAGTCGAAGTTATACTGTGACAATGAATCAACTATCTGTGTCACCAAAAATCCGGTTCTTCATAGGTGTACAAACATCATCCCAGTTGATAGGAGGGATTTTCCTTTGATCAATATTGCCTCCCCAGAGGAAATTTCTACAAATTCTTTGTATATGGTAAATAACATCTTTGTATACGTGGCTCGGCCCACATTTCCCAATTATTTACGAAGAACAGTCAAACCGAACTTGTTTAATAAAATGGAATAATAAGAGAATATTCTCTGAATATTCTTTCCTCCTTCCCTATAAAAGGAGGGTTTCCCTAATGGTTAAGGGGAGGCCAATTTACATTCTTCACTCCTTCACTGCTCAAATTTCTCTCTCTCTCTCTCTCTCTCTCTCTCTCTCTCTAGAAAGCATTAGTGTGTATATTTTTTCTCCTTCTTCAAGAGCTCAAAAGCTCCATTAATGGCTTTCTAGCCTAAATCATGTACCGTGTACACACCCCCGATATCAATAAAAATCTCTCGTTGGCAAGATACCGCCAAAAAAGGCCCGTGGGTTTCTCCCGATTTAGGTTTCTACGTTAAAATTCCCGTGTTTATATTTTGGTGTATTTTTTAGACTAGTTTATTTTTTTTGCTTGGCTAAAAACGATATACCGGTCAATAATTTACACCATCAACAACAATTAAACTAAAAGAATATTAAAAATGAACGAACTTATACAATTACAATCACGTTCATATCCATTCATTTTTTGAGAAACTCTTACGTGATCCTAAAGTCCATACTAATTTTATAGACCTTAATGCATTGGTATCATAAAAGATTAGGCATTTTGCCAAAAAAATCACCTGCTAGCCCATAAAATATGTGAGACAATCCATATATTACATGTGAACTATAAGACCACGAAAGAATAAGACCCCTGTGGTTTGGAAAAATAGCACAAATACCCCTCTGTTTCCAAAATTTATTTTAAAGTCCCCGTGGTTTCAAAACGATGCACCCACACCCCCTCTAATCATTTTCCGGCGATTTTTCTGACGAAGAGGGGGCATTGTCACATAATTTGTAAATCATAGGGGGCATTCGTGCTCATTTCTTATTTTTCATTTATTATTTGTATTTTCCCCTTTTTAAATATTTTCTATCTCTTTTTCCTTTTCCTATAAATTTTTTAAAAATTTATTTTCAATTTTATATAATATTTTAAAAACTTTAAATATTTTTGTGTTTGAAATTAAAAAAAACTAACATATATTACATCTATCTCAAATTAAACATTTTCACTTTTTGTTACTTAGAATATTTTTCTGGAAAGATCAAAAAGAAAATCCAATATAAAAAATTTAAAATATTGAAAAACGAAATGAAAAAAATAAAATACTCAAAAAAAAGTCTTATACAAAAAAATTGGACACACGTAAAAAGCCCTTAGAATTGAGATGTCCAAAAAGAATATTCATTTTTAATTTTGTATTATTTTGTTTCTTATTTTATTCCTCATTCTTTTGAAGTTCTTAAAAACTTTTACTTTTTTTTCAGAAAAAACAAAAATTGTTAATTTGAGACATACATATGCATTACATTTTAATTTTTTCAAATAAAAATAACTCTAAATTTCAAGAACATTATAAAAATAATTTTAAAAAAACTTTATTAATATATGAAACAATTTAAGGAAAAAAATGGGAAAAAAAGATAAGCGAGAAATAAAAATCAATGCTGATACCCCCTATGGTTTAGAAAATATACACCAATGCCCCCCTTCTTCGCCGGAAAAATGGTAGAAAAATTATCAGAGGGGGCTTGGGTGGAACATTTTAAAACCACAAGGACTTTAGAAATAAGTTTTGAAAGCAAAGAGGATATTTGTGCATATTTTGCAAACCATGAGGGGTACTAGTGCTATTTAGCCGAAAGAATAATCTTCATTTATAACTATACCCATAAAATTGACTTACTCTATTAACTTACTCCGTATTAAGTATAATATCTTTTGAGTTAATGTCTAGTTTTATGTTGTTACCTTAAAAGTTTCGATAATTAATTAAGGTTGAGGACAAAAAAGCCTATACATTGAGAGTTTGACAAGTATATGTAAATCCCTCTCAAGTCTCAATTTACTTGTAACTCATAAAAGTGTCTCAATTGCATATCAACACCAAATGGAAAACGCCTTCGTCTGTATCCTTTCATTGCTTCTTTTTCTTGTAGTCCCCTCTCATGGTATGTGTATGGCTTCTAATTTATGGAGTCAAATTAATTACTCTTTCTTCCCCAAATTAAGTTATTTGTTTATTTTTGTTGAGTCAAATTTTATCAATTTTTCCTTTTTTTATTATTAATTTGATAAAATAATAAAAATAGTCATGTTATTTCTTGTTTTTTTACAATTATTAAGTTAGTTTTTTAATTTTTAATATGTAAATATTATTATTAAATTTTTCTTTGATTCTAAAATAAATGGTATTGAAAATGGGGGTAATCTTACACCAATTTCATAGTGTGAGATTGTTATAGCAATGAGAGGTGCTAGAGTCACAAACACCTTGATCACAAAATACACAACCTTGCCATTTGTGTATTTAAATGCTTACTTTTTAATTATTTAACATTATTTAATTCACTTAGTGAGGTACACAAATAGCAAGGTTGTGTATTTTGTGATCAAAAAATTTGTGACTTTAGCATTTCTCTATAGGAATTCAATTGAGCACCTATGGTGTTTCAATCACAAAGTTGATTATTCTTCCCACCTAACCCCCAGTAAACCCCCCTAGTCAGCCCCGTGCCTAGCGTATACCTGCCAATTCCATTACACTAAAGTTTGGTAAAAAAAATTAACCTAAAAGTCAACAAAATTTGGTGTAATGAATTAACGAGGGTGTGTTGGGGACAGGGCAGGCTAGTGAGATTCATGAATTAGTGTAACAAATTTACACCAATAAAATGTGTAAAATTATCCATCCTCTTAATAAATTAATTAATTGCTCTCAATCTCAAATACATTACTGTGTCTAACTTTATTCATTTTTCTCTATTTTCATTAATCATTTGATAGATTAATATATAGTCATGTCATTTCTTGTTTCATATAGTTTTTAAATTAGTCTTTTAATATCGAAATGTTATTATTAAATTCTGCTTCAATTCTCAAATAAATGGAATTGTAAATCATTTTAGTCAAATATTATAAACCGAAATAGATTATTTTTATCGGGATTAAAGGAGAAATTATAACTCTTTGTCACAAAAAATATTTTACAATTTCATTTTTAGATGTCTTTAAGGAAATTACTTTATTTTTATTTTATTTCCTATTTTAGTAACAAATATGCATCTAATTACATTTCCCTTTCGATTCATCTAGGTGCGAGTGGTCGAGAGTGCAACCCTTTTCTCTCAATTTCTCAAGAGATGACAGGATTCCAAATTCACGGTCAAACTGAATGGAACGTGACCATAACAAATGTTTGCGTTTGCGTCCAACAAAATGTTCAAATAACTTGTCCTGCTATTGGGAATTCCACGCTCTCATTGGACTCTAGTATCATAGCTCAATCTGGGAATGATATATGCACACTTATTGGGGGTGCCCCTCTTCAACCTAACTCCCCTATTAGCTTCAAATATGCTTGGCAAGAGATTGATTTTCAAACGTTTGATAGCATGGAGGCTTGCTCCATTAATTAATTATTATTTATTAATTTATTAATTAATCCCTTCCAGTTAGTTTTGAACACTAAATAATCTTATGGTATTTTTGGTTTTGCCTGTGTTCCACAGTTATCATATGAAATGAAGTCCAGTTTGGATGATATTGTGTTCATGTTTGAGCAAACTATTTAAGCACTTGTTAATAGAGTCACTTGATCAAAAATTATTTTGATACTACGATAGAATTTAGAATATAGTAGAGTCACTATATTAAATCATAAGACACTTGAATAGAACTATATTAAACTGAATTTGGTATGAATTACTACCTCCGTCCCAATGTATTTTTCCAGTTTGACTTTTTCGAATCAAACTGGATAAACTTTGAACTCCAATTACTCTCAATTTATAATGCATATTAGCATAATGAAATACAATTTTAAAAGTTCTCAATACGATAAAACACTGGGACGGATGAAGTATGAAACTTTCTGTAATCTTTGTGGTGTCTGTTTTGCTTTGTCTGTGTTACGTGGGTTGCAAGGGTCTGGCGCACGGCTGGAAGGGGAGTCCTACTCCCAAAGGGATTTCTTTCCTTTAATTATTTAGAATACTAGTTGTAGTACATTCCTTTTCCTAGTTGGTCTTGTATTGTTCTCTTCCTATATATTTATGGGAGAACTCATGAAGAAGGACACAACATTACGAAAGGAATTCTTTCTTCTATTGGAAACAGCACTACAGCAGATTTGCTGTTTTACATGGTATCAGAGCACCGATCAACATCATGACGGAAGCACCAAAACCGAAAGATGAGACTCCGTCCAAAATTACGGACAACGGCGACGAGATGAAGAAACCTAGTCCGTATGATTTGAAATCTGTGGATACACCAGGTTTATTGATTACTCAGGTAAAATTAACCGGAAGAAACTACGAAGAATGGGCGAGGGCCATGAGAATAGCCCTCCGCGCCAAGAGGAAATTCGGGTTTATTGACGGAACTATATCATGTCCCGACGATGATTCCGATGAGGTTGAAGAGTGGTGGATCGTCAACGCTATGCTCGTCTCATGGATTTACAATACAATAGAAGCAGACTTACGGAACTCCATCACCCAGGTTGAGGTTGCGGCTGACTTGTGGAACGATATAAAGGCAAGGTTTTCCGTGGCAAACGGCCCAGGGATTCACCAACTTAAAAAGGAATTGGCGAACACAAAACAGAATGGACAAGAGATTGTCAAACACTACGGCAAGTTAAAGACAATCTGGGATGAACTCTACGACATGCTGAAGGTACCAACGTGCAAGTGTGGAGGTTGCAAGTGTGGATTGACTGCACTTTTAGAAAAACAACGTGACGAGGAGAAGGTTCATCAGTTTTTGATGGGCCTGGATAACGAAGGTTATGGAAGTCTTCGTTCGAACATACTCAGCACCGAACCGCTTCCTTCTATCAACTGGGTTTACTCGGTGATAACTCAACAAGAAGGCGTGTTGAAGATGACCACGGAGGAGGAACGAAACCCAATGGGTTTCGCTGTGGCTATGGGAAAATCAAGTCGAGACAATAATTTGAAGTGCAAACATTGTGGGCAATCGGGACACGAGATAAGCGGATGTTTCCAAATTATCGGATATCCGGAATGGTGGGCGGACAGACCCCGTATGAGTGGCGGACGAGGAGGAGGCGGACGTGGTGGTGCAGCAACTGGCAGGCGCGGTGGTAGGGGGGGTACTGTCGCCGGTCGGGGTGCTGAGAACCGCGGGCAGAACAGGACAGGACAGCCGAAGGACCAGTTTGCGGGGCAGGCCAACGTCCAATGTGAGAACCAGTTTTCAGGTACGATGAATCGGTCTTGGATTATTGACAGTGGTGCAAGCCAGCATATGACCTGAGACAAACGCAAACTGGAGAACATTCGGCCTATAAAGGAGTGCAGAGTGGGGCTTCCCAACGGGAAAAGTGCGGGAGCCGCACTCGTGGGCGAAGTTGTCCTTGGCAATTCGTTGAAACTGAGCAATGTTTTGCTAGTTCCTGAACTCAATTGCAGTTTAATTTCTGTTTCTCAACTTCTTGGAAAAGAAGGAATGTTAATCCAGTTTACTAACAAATTTTTTGTAATACAGGACTCTACCTTGAAGAAGGTGATTGGAACGGGTAAGCAAGCTGACGGACTCTACTACCTTGATCAGGAAGTGCATGACAAAGCCTGTGTTGTACGAGCAACGAAGGATTATGCAGTGTGGCACCAGCGTCTTGGTCATCCCTCACCTGAGATTTGTCGTTTTCTTCCTTTTTGTTCTTCTCCACAAGATGTTTCTTTACCCTGTGATGTATGCTTTCGGGCCAAACAATGTCGTGACCCTTTCCCTGTCAGTTTAAATAAATCAAATATTCCTTTTGGTAGAATACATTGTGATTTGTGGGGTGGGTACCGTACTCTTTCGCGTACTGGAGCTAAATATTTTCTGACCATAGTCGATGATTTTTCTCGGGCAACCTGGGTGTATCTCCTGACTCACAAAGATGAAACCCCTAGTGTTCTATGCAATTTTTTCTCTTTTGTTCAGCGTCAGTTTGACACTCAAGTAAAAGTAATCCGCAGTGATAACGGGACGGAGTTCACGTGCATGAAACCTTATTTTGCCTCTCAGGGGATAATATTTGAATCTTCATGCGTTGGCACTCCACAACAGAATGGGAGGGTCGAACGCAAGCACAGACATATTCTCAATATTGCACGTGCCCTCCGTTTCCAAGCTAACCTTCCCCTTTGTTATTGGGGTGATTGTATTCTTACTGCCGCCTATCTCATTAATCGAACTCTCACTCCGTTGTTAAATGGAAAAACTCCCTACACTCTTCTCTTTGGTCAAGAACCAATCTACACTCACTTGCGCACTTTTGGTTGTCTTGCTTATGCACATAGTCAAATAACCCATGGGGATAAATTTGCAAGCCGCTCGCGTCGCTGTCTTTTCCTGGGATATCCATTTGGTCAAAAAGGATGGCGTTTACAGGACCTGGAAACAAACAAAGTATTTGTGAGTCGGGATGTTAAATTTGTTGAGAACTCATTCCCCTTTGTCTCTCCACCGTTGGATAATCCCCCTCCATCGCAGCCACGAAAACCCTACCCTTCGATGGACGAGTACGTTGATGACGACTCGGACGTCCACCCCATCCCAGCCACACCACCCATTCTTCAACCCCCTGATATCCTCCCAGCCGAACTACCCGAAACTGAGGACACTACACGTCCGTCATCCCCAACCGAAGCCCCTGCCAACCCGTCCTCTTCCTCATCCGAATCATCTCCTGAAAACACATCCTCACCGGTCTCTGACATTCCTCCGGTGAGGGAACCCGAGCGACGGAGTCACCGCGAGCATCGTCCCCTGTCTCATCTTCGCGACTTTGTCATGCACACTGTTCGTAGTACGCCGGCCTGTGCATCCGCTCCACTCCCCACTTCAGGTACTGCTCACTGCATTACTAAATTTGTTAACTGTGCTAACTTTTCTTCTCGACATAGAAGTTTTTTGGCAGCCATTACTGCAGATGAGGAGCCCACCAGTTTCAAAGAGGCAGTTAAACATCCCCACTGGCGTGAGGCAATGCAAAAGGAATTGGATGCCCTTGATGCAAACGGCACCTGGTCATTGGTTCCACTCCCTCCACATAAAAAGGCAATTGGCTCGAAGTGGGTGTATAAAATAAAACACAAGTCTGATGGAAGCATTGAGCGATACAAAGCTCGTCTTGTGATTCTTGGAAATCGTCAAAAGGAGGGCATTGACTATAAAGAGACTTTTGCTCCCACTGCTAAACTTGTCTCCGTTCGCACTTTGATGGCGGTGGCGGCGGTACGGAACTGGAGCCTTCACCAGATGGATGTTCACAACGCTTTTCTCCATGGGGATCTCAAGGATGAGGTGTATATGCAACTCCCTCCCGGCTTTGCCTCTCGCACAAAGGGGTTGGTCTGCTGTTTGCACAAATCGCTTTATGGTCTTCGCCAAGCACCGCGATGTTGGTTTTCTAAACTTACAAATGCTCTTCGTGCATACGGCTTCACACAATCCAAGGCAGATTACTCTTTGTTTACACTTGTGCGTGGACCTGTTGAATTACGGGTTCTTATATATGTCGATGATTTGGTGCTCGCGGGTAACGACGAGGCTTTTATTTCCCGCTTTAAGCACTACTTGTCCGAATGTTTTCATATGAAAGATCTTGGTCTGCTGAAGTACTTTCTAGGCGTAGAAGTTGCACGCAACTCCTCTGGGTTGTTCATATCTCAACGAAAATATGCACTTGACATACTCTCTGAAACAGGTTACTTGGGCTGCCGACCCGCTGCCACCCCCCTACCGGCGAACCATCGTCTTGCACTGGCAGCCGGTCCTCTTCTCTCAGATCCTTCCCAATATCGCCGCTTGGTTGGCCGTCTCATTTACCTCACTATCACGCGGCCGGATTTGGCTTATGCGGTTCATATCTTATCCCAATTCATGGCTCACCCACGCCGTGATCATTGGGAGGCTGTCGTCCACACTCTCCGATACATTAAGGCTCGGCCAGGGCAAGGTCTTTTTCTCTCGGCCTCGGGGCCTCTTCAGCTCACGGGCTTTTGTGACTCTGATTGGGCGAGTTGCCCTCTTACTCGCCGTTCTGTCTCAGGTTACTTTATTTGTTTGGGTGGTTCTCCCATTTCCTGGCGGACGAAGAAACAGAAAACTGTGTCTCGCTCTTCCGCAGAGGCAGAATATCGGGCTATGGCAACAGCGGTCTGCGAGTTGAAATGGCTACGGACTTTACTGCTTTCCCTTGGTGTTCGACATCCACAGCCAATGATGCTCCATTGCGACAACCAGGCGGCCTTACATATCGCGGCTAATCCCGTGTTTCATGAACGCACTAAACACATCGAAATTGATTGTCATTTTGTTCGAGATGAGATTCAGCGAGGAGTTCTACGTACGGCACACATTTCCTCGACTGAACAACCAGCTGACCTCTTTACAAAACCTCTCGG
This sequence comes from Cuscuta campestris, assembly GCA_900332095.2. NCBI lineage: Eukaryota > Viridiplantae > Streptophyta > Magnoliopsida > Solanales > Convolvulaceae > Cuscuta > Cuscuta campestris. The sequence continues at coordinate 60,942 of OOIL02004917.1, read as the reverse complement.
GTCCGCATCGTTCAATCATCTTTTGTCCAAGCTGGGCACGCGGAATCCCCATGCTCCAGCTTGAGGGGGGTGTTACGTGGGTTGCAAGGGTCTGGCGCACGGCTAGAAGGGGAGTCCTACTCCCAAAGGGATTTCTTTCCTTTAATTATTTAGAATACTAGTTGTAGTACATTCCTTTTCCTAGTTGGTCTTGTATTGTTCTCTTCCTATATATTGATGGGAGAACTCATGAAGAAGGACACAACATTACGAAAGGAATTCTTTCTTCTCTTGGAAACAGCACTACAGCAGATTTGCTGTTTTACAGATTTGCTGTTTTACAGTCTGTTTTGTAAGTGTATTTTGTCATGGACCAATTTATTATGACTTGGGTTGACAAATTATTACTCCATATGAATTTGGGTTGCTCTGTAACGTATATGCTTAACATCATCACATGACCAATCTTCTTGAGAGTTACTCCCGAGTTTTTAATTGCTCAATTTTCGTATTCATGGACTCTATTTCGGAAAAATATCTACATAGAATTTATCAATTTTAAGAAAAACTATTTTAATAAGAGTATTTTGATAATAATAAGTCTAGATGATAGAAAATATCAAAATAATTGTTGCTTATTAAAAACTAATTTGGAAAAACACCTTTATTAAGGACTATTTTAAGAAGTGAGAAATCTCTAGATAGAAGTAAAAAACTATGAAATAATAAAATGGAAGTCATAATAAGTTTTTAGATCAAAATAGGAGTTCACATTTCATTGTTACATTGTCATATACTCATCACTACATTGTCATATTGTAACTGTCACACTATTACCGCCACAATTTCATCAGTTGACACCAACCATCAGAGTATCACCTGGATCACCAACGATTGATAGATTGCACTGATATATATATCACTACTAGAATATGTTGATTTTGTGTGAGTCAAAAGCCCTCCCAAAAGCGTAAAAGCCGATGCAAACTCAAGTTTTGCGTCAGACTTGCGTCGGCGCGATTGGCGCGGCTAATCTGCTCGATGCAAATCTTTGTGTTGGCCAATTCCTCGATAGTTTGCGTCGGCGAAGCCCTCAATAATTTTCATTTGTCATACCGTCAATAATTCATGTCGGCCAGACTCTCGCAAAAGTTTGAGGGATTAACCATCACTACTACTTTTAAAAAAGGAAACTAGCGAGGGCTAAGCCCATACGTACAATTATTATTTTTTAAATAAAAAAATATTTAATAGACAATTTTCTACTTGTAAAATATTTGTCTTCCCAATTGGTTTCAACATATGACAAATATACGTCCTAAACAAAATCATGGATTTAAAGTCATTCATCACATCACAAAAAATAAAACCAACACATATTTTTTTAAGAAAATTTTCTTATTTAACACAGAAGTACAAAGAGTGTGGGCTTTGTGGGGAGGTCCAAACCCCAACAAGAGGACCAAGAAAACGAAAAAAATGAAAGTCTAAAAGGCCAACTCTTACAATGGGAGAGATTCCACAAATAGAATAAGTCAAACATTCACCTTCAATATTATTAGTTACTAGAGCATCTTCCTCGCTTTTGGCCTCCAAAGTGAATTGATTGTATTGTTTCTTGTGTATTACACCGTCATCACTTCTCCATCACACTGCCAAAGTGACCTCTTGCACCACACTGCCATTATACTTGTATTTTGGTCTTAAAAAACTTACTCCGTATTATTTTGGCATTTTCATAATTTTTTTCTCCTATCTAAAGATATTTCATTTTTAAGAATTCACTCAAATATTTTTAAAAGTGAAATTACGTAGTTAAATGTTTACAAATTTTTGTGTGATCCTTAGGTGCATACTTCTTTATGAACCTTGGTAATAGAATTGTTTTGTATTGCACCTTGTAAAAAACTAAATCCAACTATGAGCACATTAAATATATCTAATTAAATAAAATTTACATGACATATTAATTAAAAAAATAATATTTTATATTTCATTTCGGATCAAAGTATATATATATATATATATATATATATATATATAGACATATATATACATATACATATATATATATATATACAGATATATACATACATACATACATACATATATATATATATATATATTTGTGTGTGTTGCATTGAAAAAAATTTAAAATTGTCAAAAAATTCATTAGACTTCATGCATCACACGGGTCAAAATACTAGTCTAATACAAAAAGGTAAGTTTGTGATATTTGTAACTTTTTTATGGGACTAGCATTCCTCATGTATAATAATCTTCTAAATATGTAAAGCTAAGAATACTAAATAACATTTAATATGCATTGAAGACGTAGAAAAATTAGCGAAGGGGTAAATTCGGGAGCCTTTATTAAAATTACTCCTACATACAGAAAAAATAGTAACTCCTATGTAGAGAGAAGTGATATGTCATTATGTATAATAATTTCTCCAAATAGCATCACATGTGTTTTTCTTCTCAATGTAGCACTTTTAGTCATTATGCATTAGTCATTATTCAAACAAATATTTGCCATCACAGGACATTATGGACATTATTAAGTGCTATTTACGAAATAAAATAATTTAAGTGCTATTTAGGGAAAATGATTTAAGTTTTAGTGCTATTTAGTGCAAATATTTCATGTTTTAATCTTATATTGAGAAATTTTTACTTTTATAAAAAAGAAATGTAAGAAAAATGCATGTATGCAATATTTAATCCTTATGTTATTCAAGATTATTAAATTCTAGTTATTGAACATTGATCATGCGTTATGCATTCTATACCTATAAAAGTTCTTTTATACATAATAAGAATTATATACTGAAAATAAGAAATCATTTTTGTGCACTTTATAATCCTATATCTTATACCATGTCATCAAGCTCCAAGTTGAGGTTAGGAACTATTTATGAAGCAATTAGTTTCTGTTTAATGTTGTGAAATGCACTATGTATGTAATTAGTTTATGAAATAAATAATAATTTAATTTAAAACTCCATAAGTTATAGAACTGCAACATTTTATGTCAAATGATGTTTCTAATGCAAATATTATAAGGAAAAATTTGATGAGAACTTTTTAACAACATTGGCATAGTGTATAAGTTTATGTTCGAGGAATGGTAATCTTATACAAATTTATTGGTGTAAGATTGTAACGTCTTGATTCAATTGGAGTACCAATGTATTGAGAAAGTAAAAATAATTCTACAACAATCCTATAATGTTTTTTTCATTGTGAACACAGGCCAAGATGCAAGTTTACTCATTTACAAAGTATTGTGGTTGTAATAATGTTGATTTTTCTCACCATGCAATTTGAGTTGTTGCGTGGATCATCACCTCCCAATCAATGCACTCCATCATTCTGTGAGTGTTATCCAAAGTGCTATGCAAAAAACATCGGGCGATTCTATAATTTAACTCAAAATATCGAAGGATATTGTGTATTGTATTGTGATTATATGTTTAACACTAAATGTTACGGTTTTTCCGATTGTCCGAAACATAATATAGTATAGTGTATCTAAGTGAGAATACAAAATTATGAATAAATGTGTACCGTTTTAAGTGTTTGCGACTATTTTAAAATTGATACTTGATGTTCTTTTATAAGTAAATTATTTAATTTATGATTCAAAAATACATGAAGATAATTTTTGATTCAAAACTATGGAATGGAAGTGTCTTCTTTCATATCTAATTAATTAATTAATGATTTATTTGAGCAAGCCTCCCTGCTATCAAATGGCTTAAAATTGATCTCTACCTAATACTCTCTCCGTCCCAAAAAGATTTACACGTCTCAAAAAAATTGCGTCCCACAATCCCTTACCCATTCCTATTAAAAAACCACTTTTACCCCTTACTTTTTCAAACCCTACCTATCACATCACATCCTACTTTTACCCATCACATCAAGGGTATTTTTGGAAAGTCAACACAAAATTATCACTCCCTTAATTTCAACGTTAGTCAAAATGGGTAACACTTTATGGGACGGAGGGAGTAGATGAGTGAGGTTGAAGAGAGGCACCCTAATGAGTGTGCATATATCATCCTCATATTGAGATATGAAATTAGAGTCAAATGAGAAAGTAGAATTCCCAATAGCAAGACAAGTTATTTGAACATTTTGTTGGACACAAACACATAGATTTGTTACGGTTACGTTCCATTCAGTTTGACCGTGATTTAAAAGAAATCACCACTAATAAGACTAAAACATTCTGCTAATTCCTAAAATAAGAGTTCAAGTTTTTTCCCCAACTAGAACCTCTCCTGTCACATTGTTTCTTTCTCTCCCGATTTTACCCTCCTTTTCCTTTCCGCGTCACTTCACCATCCTTCCCATCATTTTTGCTGAAGTAGAGTGTCCTGCCCCACAAATGAGAAGAAGAATAAAAAGCGTCATGTTTGGAACAACACTAGTACCTATATTTTTCTTACTAAATTCTAATCTCCAATATTTGATCTTTAACTTTATAATAAAAATGTTAAAATAAAAATGGGCTTGACATTTACAAAGTCTTTTGTGAATGCATATTTTTTTATTGTGTATATTTTATTTTACTTGAAACAAAAATAGTTTTTAATCTTTTTCTTTTTTATTACCTTTTTCTATTCTTTTTTCTTTTACTTCATATAAAGCATTTTATTAAATATTTTTTAATTTCTTCATAAGTCCCTCCTTTTTTCGTCTCTTTTTCATTGTACATGGAGTTATTAACTTCCTCTGTATTCCATTTTTCCTTGTGCGGCCCATTTATCTTTTTGTGTGGATTCACTTTAATGTTTAAAAAAATAAAACATAGAGAAAGTATCAAAATATGATATGAGTTTGGATCCATATTTTTATTCCCTAAATATGAGTCCGTACTGTGATAATATGACACTCTACATAGACATCCGTTGTAATGTACATGGTCATGATTGGTAATGTAAATGTATTTTAACTCATATTTCGGTAATAAAATCATGAAACTTCTATTTTATTATATTTTCATTGTTTGACTCCTACTTTAGAGAAAGTACTAACATAGAAGCTCCATGCTTTTATTTCCAAAATGACGATTAAAAGTTCGTCCCTAAACGATGTTTATAATAATTATAATAATAATAATAACAATTAAAATAAAAATAATAACAACAATATGAATAATAGTAGTAATACTAATTATAAGATTATTGTTATTAATCTTTATACAAAATAATATTTAAATCATTTGTTACCAATTTCATAAAAATAAAAACATTATATAAAAAGAAAGGAACTTTTAATGCCATACTTATTTAATAGAACGTTAAATATTTTTTGTATATAGTAAAAAACATTCTAATTCTAATAAAAATTTTGTTTCATTCTAAAATTAATATTTTCCATTTTAAAATTATTACTTTCCAATAATAGCTTTCAAAAAAATTGTCACATTTGTGTCACAAAAATCATTATCTTTCAATAATAACTATCTAAAATGGTAAAAGTTGGTACAATAACATTTATGTGTAATAAATTAGTTTTAATTTTGGTTCCTAATTTATTTATTTATGATATAATATTAGTTGTTATTAATGCATCCTGGAGGCTGAATCAATAAATTGGCTTATATACTAATTATTATATTCTTGGTTAAAAATTACATGTTGTACTCATAAATAATATATGATTAATCAAAAAAATACATAGAAAAAAATATAACATTTACTGTATACGACTCTATAATATTTAATTCCATATGTTGGGTTCAGGGAACCCGGGGGCCTAGGAAGCTAGACAGAAGAGTATCGAACTGAGTCGAGAGTGCACAAATATGGGGTCAAGTAAACTGGGAGTATTATTGTGCTAGTTAGAACGTAATTCGGAACGTGTGATGAATGAGCTCCTCTCCCCCTTTCCTCTTCCAAGAAGAGGGGTATATATAAGGGGAGAGTTAGGGCTAGGGTTTACATACAAAGACCAATGGGCCGCCCCAACAGGCTGGGCCTAAATAAGTAATTAATGAACGACTAACGGGCCGATCCAACAAACTGGACCGCCCCGACTAATATTATACAAAGACCGGATACCCCCTGTCCAGGGTATCCATCATGCGTCCCCTACTTTCCGAGCCGAGAGGAACTCGAGGTGAAGTGGAAGTAGAACAAAAATCCACCACGGAAGGACACCGTCTTCCTTGCTGTCTGGAGTGCACCGCCAACTCGCTGTCCCGAGCACGGTGAAGTAAGGCAAACAACGCCACATGTCAGAAACGTAATGCCAACTCGCTGTTCAAAATGGAAAGACAAGAAGAAACACATAATCTGCTCATTGTCTTGAAATGGTTTGCTCTCGTACAAATTACATCGTCGGTTCGCTATTCAAAGTGCAACAATCACCAAAAGAGTGGATGAATAAGTCATCATCTACAGTCCGTTTGACGTCTTCAAACATCCTCCCACAATCCCGTCAATGTGTGACCCACTCCACAGGGGATGCCTCATTAAAAACTTGCCGAAGAAAAACCCATGAGGATGGGAAAAAATCCTCGATCAAGAAAAGAGTACATCTCATCCCACAGAGTGGATCTAGAAAACATTGCTAGGGTGTGAGGTCTTTTGTGTGAATATCAAAAGAGGTGATCGTCAAGTCTCCCAGGGCCTAGACTCGTTGTCCAGAGTCGAGGGCGGTTCGACATAATGGATTGTCGGCGAGTGCGTGCCGACACGGACTGCTGCGGTCTGATACAAGGTCGAGATGTCAATCGCCAACCTCTCCTGATGTGAGATGTAACAATCACGAGCCGAGCACCCAGAGTCCCCCACTCCCTAAGCCGAAGAAGAATTCCGAGGTGAAGGGGAGTAGTGTCCATGCTCGGCTCTGATGGGAGTCTCTGGCCCCTCCACGAGATGGGCAAGGCCGAGGCCGAGCTTGAGTGGATGAGGCCGAGCCTGAGTGGATGAGGCCGAGCTTGAGTGTCCGGGCTGAGCTTGAGTGGCTGAGGCCGAGCTTGAGCGTCCGGGGCCGAGCTTGAGTGGCTAAAACAGAGCTCAAGTGGTTGAGGTCGAGCTTGAGTGGCTAAGGCCGAGACCAAGTGGTTGAGGCCGAGCTTGAATGGCAAGGGCCAAGCTTGAGTGCCTGGGGCCGAGCTTGAACGGCTGATGCTCGAGCTTGAGTGCCTGGGGTCGAGCTTGAGCGGCTCACGCGGTGGCTGAGGCCGAGCCTGGCCTTCTCATCCTTCTAACCTGCAAAATAAGTTCAAAAAAGAATACAAGGCGCTCGCGGGCTCGGGTAGACCAGTCACCACGCGGCCGAGAAAAGTAAGTCAACGTATGAGTTGAGTCCAAAGTTTTGGACAAAAGATAGGCCTAACCAGCAAAGTGCACCGATCGTGTGGTAGTCTGGTCTAGAACAAACCTTGATGTCATCCTTAGTGAGACCGGGGTCTTCAAATGAGAGCTACTCGGGTAAGTGAGATAGGCACAGAGGATGCACCCCTCGCCTTAGATCTAGGGGTGGGCACGGTCCAGTCAGGGCCAAGATTTCTATAAACCGGACTCGGCTTGTTTTTATTAAAATGGTCCGGGCCGGAACGGGTTTTCAAAATTTTAAAATTGAAACCGGACCTAACCCGGCTTGTTCGAAACGGGCCGATTCCACGGGTCAACGGGTCCGAAACTTTCATGATACTAATATTACAAATATAAAGAAGTGCAAATAATTTAATACTCCGTAATACATACATGGTCATTCACCATATAAAGAGGAACTGAGTACAACAAACCCCCATGATGGCATGATCATCCAACAAAAAAAGGAAAGAGTACAATCACATTTTGGCAAATGCCATATGGTTCCAAAAAGAACAATCAGGCAGTAGGCAGATGGCTTCCAAAAAAACCCAAAATCCTGCAAAAACACAATTTTAAGATCAAACATATTCCACACACAAACATGCACAAATGGTTAAAGAAGTTTAATACTAACCTACATCCTTCACATGCAATTAGGTATTGTGCTATGCAAGGACTGTTTTTCACTTGAATTAGAGTTGCCAGTAGAATCCTGAAAATAAAAACAAATATATAAATGTCTATAATACACCATTACTTTTACCAAACACTTCTACTACCATTAAAGCTTTTATAATGGAGTAAATAATAATTTTAGAGATTAGACAATAGAGAGGATCATATACTCCAAAGAAAACTACTGGGTGTTTTTTTCTTATTCATTTATGTAACTTTACACATTAAGAATAGTTGAACAGACTGTTTGGATCTATGAACAGTGAGTGACTGATTCCAACAAAACATTCTTGAAATCAAATTACGAATCTGCCCAGGTGAGATTCAAACCAGTTGAATCTTTCTTCAGATTGTAAGCTTGTCCACAAATCCTAATTTATACTACATATTTGATTTTTTACTATAACTCATAATAAAATAGAGAGGATGGAACACAAAAATAGAGAAGTGGTGGTGAAATTGGTGATGATGATAAATACAGCTGGTTGTGTAAAATTAAAAATTGAAAATGAAGAGGTGAATATTTCAATTAAGAGATGAGATGTGAAGAGCTACCACGGGACAAAATTCACCAGAGAAGGCGATTTAAGGTGAGCAGTGGTGTCCGGACAGCTGAACAAACATGGGGATTAGCGCATAGTGCTTCTCTGCGATCTCTGTGCTCGGTCGACGCAGCGCTTCAGAAGCTTCATCTCATCGTCTATGCTCGGAAGCTCCGTCTCATCGTCTGTGCTCGTCCGTCTCTCTGTCTGTGCTCCGATTCACAAATTAGGCGCTGCAAAGGGTTCTGAAGTTCTGGCTTTGGGAAAGACCAAAAGGATTGGGAGTTGGGAGATTGGGTAGGGCTTTGGCCCAAGTAAATGAGTGATACGGATAATAATAATACGGAGTATTAACTAACGGGCCGGTCCGGGTCCGGAAGAATTTTAAAATTGAGAACCGGACCGGTCCTAAAACGTATAAGAACCGGACCGACCTGGACCGTTATAATTTTTAAAAAAAAGGACCCGCCCCTAACCCGGACCGAACCTGTCGGTTCGGTTCCGACTCACGGTACCTAGACCCGTTTGCCCACCCTAGCTTAGATCCGAGAGCAAATAGTTCACGTCGTGGAAGACGGATATATAGGAGTGTGTCGAGATGCACGGCTTACCTCGGCCTCGCGAATAGTATCGTCGTGGACGATTTGGAGTGCCTCGCGGGGAGGGCTTACCTCAGCCTCGTAGAAGAGGAAACAAAATCGCGTCGTGGGAGACGGATGGGAGTGCGTCGCGGTGGACGGCTTACCTCGGCCTCGTGGAAGAGGAAATGAGATCGCGTCGTGGAAGACGGATTGGAGTGCGTCACGGTGGACGGCTTACCTCGGCCTTGCGATAATATCGTCGCGGACGATCTTCAACACCCTGTAGAGAGGTTTTACCCGGTCTCGCTAAGGAACGAACAAATGAGTTGGATCTGAGCCATGCCATGAGGCAGGTCGGTGGCCTGTGTGCGGTGTTAGATTAAGCTTCACACCCATCCCACATCAGGGCTTAAAGTGTTGAACACCAAGTGTAATACCATCGTCCAAGTGAGGTCCGATCACGTGTGATGGACAAGGTAATAGTAATAATAACACAAATAATGATAGCAATTATCATATTGATAATATGGTAAAAGTAATAAATATGGAATAGTTGAAATGATGGTGTCAGGGCTAAAGAGACTTATCTCTTTTTTTGATGTGCCGTCCATAATTGAGATCTACCATGTAGATGTAAAGGTAGACACTTGAGGTTGACAGAAGCAATAGTCATGCCCATCAAAAAGTCACGCGCATTGAAGGGGCATGCGCGCTTGTCGGATTGACAACCGAAAGGCCTGCACACCGAGAAGCATTACTGGAAGGATGGAGGCGGGTCACTGCCAGTCTGAACTGGTTTCGGAGTCAGGCTACTGGGTCGTTGGCACCAATCGGAGTACTGCTGGTCGGCGGATCCGTCGCCAGTGGAAAGATCTCTGTCTGGTCTGGTCGCAATTGGAGCACTGCTGGTCGGCGGAGCACTGTTGGCCGGCGAAGCTGGTATCGCCGACCGCAGGGACAGCGACTCCCTTGACCCCCATCAAATTTGGAGTTGTTACCAAATCTGAAGTTGCTGTTGTTGAACCCCATTGGTCGTCGCGTCCGTACGGTCTACGCCGGTGGATCGTTGCCGGCCAGAAGCAAGAGGCAAATATGTAGCAGATCTACGGCGAGGCTCTCCCGTCGTGCTTCGAAGCCGGCGCTTGGTGGTGGTTCGAAGATCTGTGCGCGGAATCAAGATCTGGCCGGCGATGGATGGTGGCTCAAAGATCTGGACCTTCCTAGCGGTGGCGATGGCCGGCGAACTCAATCCGGTACCTCCTCAGCAAATCTACGGCGAGGTGCGCCCATCCAAGCCGGCGGGGGTCTTCCGTGTGCCAACGACAGATCTGGTCGGCGATGGGTGGGGAATCCAAGACCAGTGGCCGAATCCCACCACGAAGATTTGGAAGAATCACTCCGTTTTTTTTGTTTTTGGAGCACGCTTGATGTGTTTGCACTCTCAACGAGAGCACCAATGTTGGGTTCAGAGAACCCGGGGGCCTAGGAAGCTAGGCGGAAGAGTATCAAACTGATTCAAGAGTGCACAAATATGGGGTCAAGTAAACTAAGAGTATTATTGTGCTAGTTAGAACGTAATTTGGAACGTGTGATGAATGAGCTCCCTTTCCCCCCTTTCCTCTTCCAAGAAGAGGGGTATATATAAGGGGAGAGTTAGGGCTAGGGTTTACATACAAAGACCAATGGGCCGGCCCAACAGGCTGGGCCGCCTTAAATAAGTAATTAATGAACGACTAACGGACCGATCCAACAGACTGGACCGCCCCGACTAATATTATACAAAGACCGGATACCCCCTGTCCAGGGTATCCATCACCATATGATTCTATAACATTTAATTACATATGATTCTATATCTACAGTACATTATTCTATGTATTAGTAAATCATACAACATTTTTATTTTCCACCAAAGTTTTCCTCTTTTGTTTAAAATTTAATATGTAACCTTATTTTCCACCAAAGTTTGGATAGGATTTATTTTTCTGTTTCAAATAAATATCAGCTGTTTTTTTACATCGTTTTACAATCGTTTATATTTTGGTGAAGACAAGTGGCTAGTGGATTTTTTCAATAGTGTAGAAATATTTAAAAACAATGTTAACCTCAAAGATATTAAGATTTGAGGTGTGCATGAATGCTTTTTATCATTTATTTTCCTTTTAATATAAATAAGCCATGTGCTATGCAATACACATTACAATGGGGATCATATATAATTTTTTTGCCTTTTAACCTTCGTGGTATAAGCACATATATTAACCATTTTTAAAACTTTTATTCATAAATAGCTTAAAGGCGATCAATTTAATCGACATCAATTTCTTACATCAATTTAATCGGTATTTTTGTACTCCGTATTTTTTAGTGTTGTCAAATTGTTAGTGAGTTTTATTTTTTCATCTTTGCTGACATCTCGTGGAGGTGCAATAGAAGGAAAGTTCCAATCACATCTTCGTTGATATCTCTGTGGTTGAGCCGTTGAGACTTGCAAATGAATGTCACAAATAGAGTTGCCCAAATAAATGAATCATTACCCAACCCGTTTGAAATATTGAGAAAGTTCATTTTGATGACATGGCTAACGAAGTCTCAAAAAAAGTTCAACTCTCTCTCTCTCTCTCTATATATATATATATGTATGTATGTATGTATGTATGTATGTATGTATGTATGTATGTATGTATGTATGTACGTATATGTGTGTGTATATAATCTCAACAATTAAACTAAAATACTCTCAAAAACTCTTGATCTAGTTTTTTAATAGAATATTAAAAATGAACAAACTTATATAATTACAATCACGTTCATATCCATTCATTTCATGAGAAACTCTTACGTGGTCCTAAAGTCTATACTAATTATATAGACCTTAATGCATTGATATCATAAAAGGTTGGGCATTTTGCAAAAAAAATCACTTGCTAGCCCATAAAATATGTGAGACAATTCATATATTACATGTGAACTTTAAGACCACGAAAGAATAAGGCCAAATAGCTCCAGTGCCCCTGTGGTTTGGAAAAATTGGCACTAACATCCTCTCTGTTTTTAAAACTTATTTCTAAAGTCCCTGTGGTTTCAAAGTGTTGCACCCACACCTCCTCTTATCATTTTCCGGCCATTTTCCAACAAAGAGAGGACATTGACGTATAATTTCCAAACCATAGGGGGCATTCGTGCTCATTTCTTATTTTTCGTTTATTATTTGTGTTTTCCCTTTTTAAAATATTATATCTCTTTTTCCTTTTCATAATTTTTTCTTAAAATCTATTTTCAATTTTTTATAATGTTTTAATAACTTTAAAATTCTGTGTTTGAAATAAATATAAAAATAATTAACATGCATTACATCTATCTCAAATTAAACATATAATAAGCCTCCACTCCCCTTGACCAAATTGACCACCAAAGCTGTATCTAAGAACAATATTGCATAAATTATTATAGTAATTCAAATAAGAGATGCAGTGGAGCTCTTTATCATTCTTCAATTAACCTCTTCTCTTCTTACCTGCCTCCAGTTGCAGGTATTGTTGGCTGTAACGCTTCGACCATTCAATTCCCGTGCTTTGGAAGGGATTCCCTTCATTTGAACCACATTAACGCCCAAGAATCGGCAGTTCTTTTGTTTTTTTTTTTGTTTTGGATTTGCCCTTTCAAGTTTTCCAAACTCGGATTGTCCCGTCCACAGATGAAGTTATCATGCAGCTATCTTTTGGATGATAACTTACACTGGTTACCTGGAGAAAAAAAACAGGAATCGGGGATCGCAATCTAAAAAATAAAAAAAGAGGTAAAATTCGGGCACCAAGGTTCAAGTGACTTTGGACCTCAATGTCATGGGATGACCCGGGGGTGCTCCGTTCGTAAAATTGACGGTTTCTACCCCCCCTAACCCCCCGGTAAACCCCCCACCCGGCCCCGACCCGAATTGAAGGGGGGGGGGGGGGTGTGTTCGGGTCAGGGCCGGGTGGGGGGTTTACCGGGGGGGTTAGGGGGGTAGAAACCGTCAATTTTACGAACGGGGCACCGGAGCACCCCCGGGTCATTCCATGACATTGAGGTCCAATGTCACTTGAACCTTCCCGAAATTCGGGTCCTAAACAAATATAATGAAAGCACGGTGTATAACTAAACAAGACAGATTTGTTGGGCATATGAATAAAACGAGGTAAGGGCAAACAGTTCTCCACATTTGGTGTTATGTTGCAATTGCAGAAAATAAAGTGTAGAGATACCAGCAAGAATTAGTCTAAAATAATGTTCATGCATAACATTTATATACACATAGTGCATAACAGGGAACAGCATAAGCAGAGTAATCTCATGGACTGTGGGATAGTGATTGATACATGTTTAAATACTTGATAGAATGTTTTACCACAGAAGAATGAGCTTTGAAACTGGATGTCACAGATGCATCGACCAGATCCCAGGAGTAAACGAACCCATCTTCAGAACCACCAATCACATGTGCATCGGTGTTTGTGAGACAGCAATCAGTTTTCGAAGACTGAGACAAAAAATGTTCAGATGTTATTAATTAGCTATGAAACAATGTATGTTGACTCAATACTTGATGAATAATCGACCATTCCATTTCATTAAAAGAAATGTTATTCCCTCCGTCCCATATTTTAGTTCCCTCGTGTACTTTGAGTTTAAGAAATATTGAACTTATGTGGTTGAAATATGTGCAGAGGAGAGAGAGAAACAATATGAACTACTCAAATCATCCCTTAAAAGGAATGAGAGTTTTAGTTCGGGACATCCGCAAAAAAAAAAGTAAGGGTTTAAATATAGGACAGAGGGTGCATTAATTTGGATTGCATAAGGCAATACATGAGTAACAAAGGTTGGATATGGGCAATGCTTGACTCAAGACCTTGCAAGTGTGTCCCTTGTATTCTTGCAAAAGTTCACCAGTAGACCTATTGGGGTTAAACAAACAGTGAGGCAAAGAAAGTGTGGTGTAGTAAATTATGTGCTCCAAATGAATATATGCAAAGCATTCAAGAACCAAGACTGCAAAAAATTGACCTATCCATGAGTCGAAGGGTTGAGTCGAGGCAGCTAGCAAGTATACAATTCCCATCGTTAGACAGCGAGATGCAGTTCACCGGTTGCCCCAAGCTATCAGATATTTCCCTGGCAAAACAATACCATATAGGACCTTATTTTTGCAAATATCTTGCAGGTATTTCAGCATTTAACAAAGCTATAAAATATAATTCCAAAAATTTTCAAAATTAGTACTTACCTACCAGTTCGAATGTCAAATGTTCGCACAGTACCATCAACGCTTCCAGCAATTATTTCAGTTTTTGTCACACAAACTGACATGACACTATCCAGAAATGTCTCAATAATCTGCATATTAATAATGGAAAAGTTTATATTTGTGGAAGACATAAAATTTAGGCCAAATTTATAATAACACAATACTAACCATATTATTCCTAACTGATTGATCATTGGAAACTACGTTATGTGTACTTACAAGCAAAAGCATTAACAAATAAATTTGAATGCAAGTATCTAGAATGTAGGGGAAAGTTGTTTACCTGAATTGGTTCTGTGCTGTGGGATTTGCAGTCCCAGACACGCACAGATTTATCATATCCCGCAGACACGACCACAGTAGCATAATCATTGAACTTCACTGCATTCACCTGGCAAAGATGCACGAGAAGGGAAGTGCGAGGTATTTCAAGCATGTGAGGAAACCAATGAAATAACTACTAAAAAAACTTGTACAACAAATCATAACAAACAAACATTTCTAACAGCACCCACAACAACCCAGTATATTCCAAATTCTGTTGGAGTCTTGCGGGTCAAGATGTAGGCAGTCTTACCCTGTAAATATATAGAGACTGTTCATTGCCAAAACATCATAGAATGTAAGAAGCAAAAGGATTTTTTATGCGCCATTTGGTTTCGTCCTCCATTAACAACGGACAGAATTAACAAACATTTTCATGCAAACAAAATATCATAATGATGTTCCTGGAGCAGAACCAAGTTCATTAAAGTAGACAATTTTATAAAAGGGAACTTTAATTATTTTTTTGTATAAATTAGACACAAAAAGATGTCATTCATTCATACCCCGCATATTTCTAAGTCAAAATTTGCCATACCAGAAGCATGATAAAGGGAATTTTATTACATCAGATATTATGATATTCAAACATAACAGATGGACTTTGAAATTAAGATCACACACTGAAATCAGGATAAAACCCATTCTACTGTTTCAAAATCATCTTCCAATACCAACAATTACATGCAAGCTAACCAAAAGATTGATAAAGAAGATTTTGAATTTATGAATCATCAGATATTATCATGACTGATTTTCCTCAGAAACGTCTTTTACCTCACTATCATGGCCCCTGAATTTTCTAATTACACGACCAGATGAGACATCCCAGTAAAAGATTTGTCGGTCTCCTCCACATGAACATAGCTTGGAGTTATCCCTGCATTTTGAAAGCACTTGAGTATCACACGTCATCAAAAGGTGCAGGTATAATCACAGAAAATTAGCAATAGATGTTTAAACGTTGCTGCTACGGCTCAAATGATACATTAGGTTTGCATTCTACCCTTCAACAATACTCAATACTTGAATTTTGCTTCAGCACAAAATACTTCTGTTGTTGTTTGTACTTCTTATAAAGTATACACATGAATATACTTTTTTAGAAAAAACATTGCTGGGAAAAATGATTCCACTATTCAGGATAATATATGCAAGAATAGAGAAAACTAACAATACAAGAATGCACAATATTTTAACATGGTTAAGTTTTCTCAATAAAACTACATCCACAACTTTCTATTTAAATTTGGATCATAGTACGGAGTACAACTTTGAAGGACAAATTGTAAAGCCTCTCACAAATTGTTTAGAACTTTCAACAAATTCTAAAAGACGCACATAATTTAGCATTACTATCAACAACATTACTCTCTAAAATTACTATGGATTCTTCTCCCTCGACACACAATTTTACCCTCTCTAGCATGCGATGTCAAGTCTCTCCTAGGCTTGAGGAACCAATTTTCAAAGCATCTCTCCACATTAGAGCATGATAAGGTGAGCTCTCCTTTTATTGCAAAACTCCACCACCATAAGCCACCTCCATCACTATCAATTAGCCACCATTATCAAGTTGGGAACTTGGGGTTATCCCCGGCCAACTCATGCATAGAAGTCCAAATCTGTTTCCCTTTTTTTCTTGCTGCCGACTTTCCTTTTTCCTTGTTTCATAGCTTTAGTAATTAAGATAGGAGATAAATAAATATGTAAGAATATGTTTGCACCCAACAAACATTTCGCTGACAATATATTCACTGATCAAATAAAGAAAAGTTCCCTCTGGTGAAAGGAGAGATTCGATGATTCGATACAAGAACAATGAATAAAATGAGAGAGTAACGTACTGAGTGACATGGACGTCTCGGACTTCACGGCCATGAGATTTGTACGTTTTGATGTGAATTCCGCGGTGAGGATTCCATAGTCGGATGGTTCGATCCCTCCCGCAGCTCAGGCAATAATCGCCATTGCTATTGAACCTAGCAGCAAGAACCGCTCCTTCGTGTCCTCTCAACACATTAACTTCCCTATTTGGCAGCTCTGCAGCGCTCATGCTCTCTCCCCCCTGCTAATTGGCACAGAACACAAAGGGAGTGTTGCGTTTTTCAACACTGTGGCAAACAGCTCTTCTCCTATCCTGCAACCAGAAAAAGTGGTGCCCAAGTCGCTAGGTCAAACCGAAAATATTTATCAAGAGTACAAGTGTCCAACTATAAGTAAAGAAGTGATCTACAGCATAAAAATAAAGCTTACAATCCTACAAATAATGTTAAAATAAAAGCATGTGATTGCTTATTTACACAATATGTTGTATATGAGTATATAATTACCTTCTCAATGCTCTTTACTTGGTGAGCTGTCCACTGCATAGATCTCAATTTGAGTATTGTTGCTCTGGCATCTTTGGAATAAAAAATGATTAGTTTAACATTAAACGAAGTATTTAAAATAGTGAATTAAACGAAAAAAAATGGATAGACAAATTTGATAATATGATTTTAAAAAAAAATACCCAAAAATATAACATGATAGCAGAAGCATTAGCCAAAAAACCACCCTTAAACATGGACCATTAACCAGATCGAGCAATAACCTAAGCTTTGTTCTCATTCGCCAATAATTCAACACTTCACTATTTAGATGAATATAAAATAAGCAAACATTCATATGGAATTTAACCTAATCACAGATTCACAGCACCGAAACCCACAAATCCCAAATCACAAATGATAATTGTCTAGAATAATCAAACAAATACCGAGTATTTAGCTTACTGCTAATGAAAATCCATGGTATGGAAAACATTGAGATAAAAGAATGGACGTATGTTAGATTACCTTCCGGCGGAGGCGTGGAGCACTGGAGAAGGGTCGTTCGGCGGCGGAGTGCACCGGCGGACTGCGGCGGTGTGTCCGGAATCCGGACCTGTGTGGAGAGTTTGGCTAGTGTCTTATGGCTAAATTTCACAAATGACTGTAATTTCGAAGTGGTACCTGAACTTCAAATCCTTTCACAAAAATCCCTAAACTTACACCATCTTTCACTAATGAGCCATTAGCCCGTTTCTAGTTTAACTTCCGGATATTAGGGCCAAATTCGAATTTTATATATTTTAAAATTTTCAATTTGACCTCATTTCTTCTTTTCTTTTCTTCCACGCCCCCCGCCGCCACCTGCCGGTCAAAGTCGCCGGAAAATGAACTTTTTCCAATTCCGGCGGGACCAATGTCATTCTCTTCGTCTTGAGACGAGGATCAATAATATCCAAACCATTTTGTCTAATTTGGCCTGTAACTTCTCGAATCTGAATTTTTCTACTCGAAAAAACCCTAAAATTCGAAATTGGATCCAACATTGGGGGTTTTGCAAATCTTCATCAAATCTTGCAATTGAGGGGTCCTTGGAGGTCGCCCAGATGCCACGACCGCATTGGCGTTGGTGCCCGCCGTCAATTTCGCCGGAGTNAGAAAAATTCAGATTCGAGAAGTTACAGGCCAAATTAGACAAAATGGTTTGGATATTATTGATCCTCGTCTCAAGACGAAGAGAATGACATTGGTCCCGCCGGAATTGGAAAAAGTTCATTTTCCGGCGACTTTGACCGGCAGGTGGCGGCGGGGGGCGTGGAAGAAAAGAAAAGAAGAAATGAGGTCAAATTGAAAATTTTAAAATATATAAAATTCGAATTTGGCCCTAATATCCGGAAGTTAAACTAGAAACGGGCTAATGGCTCATTAGTGAAAGATGGTGTAAGTTTAGGGATTTTTGTGAAAGGATTTGAAGTTCAGGTACCACTTCGAAATTACAGTCATTTGTGAAATTTAGCCATAAGACACTAGCCAAACTCTCCACACAGGTCCGGATTCCGGACACACCGCCGCAGTCCGCCGGTGCACTCCGCCGCCGAACGACCCTTCTCCAGTGCTCCACGCCTCCGCCGGAAGGTAATCTAACATACGTCCATTCTTTTATCTCAATGTTTTCCATACCATGGATTTTCATTAGCAGTAAGCTAAATACTCGGTATTTGTTTGATTATTCTAGACAATTATCATTTGTGATTTGGGATTTGTGGGTTTCGGTGCTGTGAATCTGTGATTAGGTTAAATTCCATATGAATGTTTGCTTATTTTATATTCATCTAAATAGTGAAGTGTTGAATTATTGGCGAATGAGAACAAAGCTTAGGTTATTGCTCGATCTGGTTAATGGTCCATGTTTAAGGGTGGTTTTTTGGCTAATGCTTCTGCTATCATGTTATATTTTTGGGTATTTTTTTTTAAAATCATATTATCAAATTTGTCTATCCATTTTTTTTCGTTTAATTCACTATTTTAAATACTTCGTTTAATGTTAAACTAATCATTTTTTATTCCAAAGATGCCAGAGCAACAATACTCAAATTGAGATCTATGCAGTGGACAGCTCACCAAGTAAAGAGCATTGAGAAGGTAATTATATACTCATATACAACATATTGTGTAAATAAGCAATCACATGCTTTTATTTTAACATTATTTGTAGGATTGTAAGCTTTATTTTTATGCTGTAGATCACTTCTTTACTTATAGTTGGACACTTGTACTCTTGATAAATATTTTCGGTTTGACCTAGCGACTTGGGCACCACTTTTTCTGGTTGCAGGATAGGAGAAGAGCTGTTTGCCACAGTGTTGAAAAACGCAACACTCCCTTTGTGTTCTGTGCCAATTAGCAGGGGGGAGAGAGCATGAGCGCTGCAGAGCTGCCAAATAGGGAAGTTAATGTGTTGAGAGGACACGAAGGAGCGGTTCTTGCTGCTAGGTTCAATAGCAATGGCGATTATTGCCTGAGCTGCGGGAGGGATCGAACCATCCGACTATGGAATCCTCACCGCGGAATTCACATCAAAACGTACAAATCTCATGGCCGTGAAGTCCGAGACGTCCATGTCACTCAGTACGTTACTCTCTCATTTTATTCATTGTTCTTGTATCGAATCATCGAATCTCTCCTTTCACCAGAGGGAACTTTTCTTTATTTGATCAGTGAATATATTGTCAGCGAAATGTTTGTTGGGTGCAAACATATTCTTACATATTTATTTATCTCCTATCTTAATTACTAAAGCTATGAAACAAGGAAAAAGGAAAGTCGGCAGCAAGAAAAAAAGGGAAACAGATTTGGACTTCTATGCATGAGTTGGCCGGGGATAACCCCAAGTTCCCAACTTGATAATGGTGGCTAATTGATAGTGATGGAGGTGGCTTATGGTGGTGGAGTTTTGCAATAAAAGGAGAGCTCACCTTATCATGCTCTAATGTGGAGAGATGCTTTGAAAATTGGTTCCTCAAGCCTAGGAGAGACTTGACATCGCATGCTAGAGAGGGTAAAATTGTGTGTCGAGGGAGAAGAATCCATAGTAATTTTAGAGAGTAATGTTGTTGATAGTAATGCTAAATTATGTGCGTCTTTTAGAATTTGTTGAAAGTTCTAAACAATTTGTGAGAGGCTTTACAATTTGTCCTTCAAAGTTGTACTCCGTACTATGATCCAAATTTAAATAGAAAGTTGTGGATGTAGTTTTATTGAGAAAACTTAACCATGTTAAAATATTGTGCATTCTTGTATTGTTAGTTTTCTCTATTCTTGCATATATTATCCTGAATAGTGGAATCATTTTTCCCAGCAATGTTTTTTCTAAAAAAGTATATTCATGTGTATACTTTATAAGAAGTACAAACAACAACAGAAGTATTTTGTGCTGAAGCAAAATTCAAGTATTGAGTATTGTTGAAGGGTAGAATGCAAACCTAATGTATCATTTGAGCCGTAGCAGCAACGTTTAAACATCTATTGCTAATTTTCTGTGATTATACCTGCACCTTTTGATGACGTGTGATACTCAAGTGCTTTCAAAATGCAGGGATAACTCCAAGCTATGTTCATGTGGAGGAGACCGACAAATCTTTTACTGGGATGTCTCATCTGGTCGTGTAATTAGAAAATTCAGGGGCCATGATAGTGAGGTAAAAGACGTTTCTGAGGAAAATCAGTCATGATAATATCTGATGATTCATAAATTCAAAATCTTCTTTATCAATCTTTTGGTTAGCTTGCATGTAATTGTTGGTATTGGAAGATGATTTTGAAACAGTAGAATGGGTTTTATCCTGATTTCAGTGTGTGATCTTAATTTCAAAGTCCATCTGTTATGTTTGAATATCATAATATCTGATGTAATAAAATTCCCTTTATCATGCTTCTGGTATGGCAAATTTTGACTTAGAAATATGCGGGGTATGAATGAATGACATCTTTTTGTGTCTAATTTATACAAAAAAATAATTAAAGTTCCCTTTTATAAAATTGTCTACTTTAATGAACTTGGTTCTGCTCCAGGAACATCATTATGATATTTTGTTTGCATGAAAATGTTTGTTAATTCTGTCCGTTGTTAATGGAGGACGAAACCAAATGGCGCATAAAAAATCCTTTTGCTTCTTACATTCTATGATGTTTTGGCAATGAACAGTCTCTATATATTTACAGGGTAAGACTGCCTACATCTTGACCCGCAAGACTCCAACAGAATTTGGAATATACTGGGTTGTTGTGGGTGCTGTTAGAAATGTTTGTTTGTTATGATTTGTTGTACAAGTTTTTTTAGTAGTTATTTCATTGGTTTCCTCACATGCTTGAAATACCTCGCACTTCCCTTCTCGTGCATCTTTGCCAGGTGAATGCAGTGAAGTTCAATGATTATGCTACTGTGGTCGTGTCTGCGGGATATGATAAATCTGTGCGTGTCTGGGACTGCAAATCCCACAGCACAGAACCAATTCAGGTAAACAACTTTCCCCTACATTCTAGATACTTGCATTCAAATTTATTTGTTAATGCTTTTGCTTGTAAGTACACATAACGTAGTTTCCAATGATCAATCAGTTAGGAATAATATGGTTAGTATTGTGTTATTATAAATTTGGCCTAAATTTTATGTCTTCCACAAATATAAACTTTTCCATTATTAATATGCAGATTATTGAGACATTTCTGGATAGTGTCATGTCAGTTTGTGTGACAAAAACTGAAATAATTGCTGGAAGCGTTGATGGTACTGTGCGAACATTTGACATTCGAACTGGTAGGTAAGTACTAATTTTGAAAATTTTTGGAATTATATTTTATAGCTTTGTTAAATGCTGAAATACCTGCAAGATATTTGCAAAAATAAGGTCCTATATGGTATTGTTTTGCCAGGGAAATATCTGATAGCTTGGGGCAACCGGTGAACTGCATCTCGCTGTCTAACGATGGGAATTGTATACTTGCTAGCTGCCTCGACTCAACCCTTCGACTCATGGATAGGTCAATTTTTTGCAGTCTTGGTTCTTGAATGCTTTGCATATATTCATTTGGAGCACATAATTTACTACACCACACTTTCTTTGCCTCACTGTTTGTTTAACCCCAATAGGTCTACTGGTGAACTTTTGCAAGAATACAAGGGACACACTTGCAAGGTCTTGAGTCAAGCATTGCCCATATCCAACCTTTGTTACTCATGTATTGCCTTATGCAATCCAAATTAATGCACCCTCTGTCCTATATTTAAACCCTTACTTTTTTTTTTGCGGATGTCCCGAACTAAAACTCTCATTCCTTTTAAGGGATGATTTGAGTAGTTCATATTGTTTCTCTCTCTCCTCTGCACATATTTCAACCACATAAGTTCAATATTTCTTAAACTCAAAGTACACGAGGGAACTAAAATATGGGACGGAGGGAATAACATTTCTTTTAATGAAATGGAATGGTCGATTATTCATCAAGTATTGAGTCAACATACATTGTTTCATAGCTAATTAATAACATCTGAACATTTTTTGTCTCAGTCTTCGAAAACTGATTGCTGTCTCACAAACACCGATGCACATGTGATTGGTGGTTCTGAAGATGGGTTCGTTTACTCCTGGGATCTGGTCGATGCATCTGTGACATCCAGTTTCAAAGCTCATTCTTCTGTGGTAAAACATTCTATCAAGTATTTAAACATGTATCAATCACTATCCCACAGTCCATGAGATTACTCTGCTTATGCTGTTCCCTGTTATGCACTATGTGTATATAAATGTTATGCATGAACATTATTTTAGACTAATTCTTGCTGGTATCTCTACACTTTATTTTCTGCAATTGCAACATAACACCAAATGTGGAGAACTGTTTGCCCTTACCTCGTTTTATTCATATGCCCAACAAATCTGTCTTGTTTAGTTATACACCGTGCTTTCATTATATTTGTTTAGGACCCGAATTTCGGGAAGGTTCAAGTGACATTGGACCTCAATGTCATGGAATGACCCGGGGGTGCTCCGGTGCCCCGTTCGTAAAATTGACGGTTTCTACCCCCCTAACCCCCCCGGTAAACCCCCCACCCGGCCCTGACCCGAACACACCCCCCCCCCCCCCTTCAATTCGGGTCGGGGCCGGGTGGGGGGTTTACCGGGGGGTTAGGGGGGGTAGAAACCGTCAATTTTACGAACGGAGCACCCCCGGGTCATCCCATGACATTGAGGTCCAAAGTCACTTGAACCTTGGTGCCCGAATTTTACCTCTTTTTTTATTTTTTAGATTGCGATCCCCGATTCCTGTTTTTTTTCTCCAGGTAACCAGTGTAAGTTATCATCCAAAAGATAGCTGCATGATAACTTCATCTGTGGACGGGACAATCCGAGTTTGGAAAACTTGAAAGGGCAAATCCAAAACAAAAAAAAAAACAAAAGAACTGCCGATTCTTGGGCGTTAATGTGGTTCAAATGAAGGGAATCCCTTCCAAAGCACGGGAATTGAATGGTCGAAGCGTTACAGCCAACAATACCTGCAACTGGAGGCAGGTAAGAAGAGAAGAGGTTAATTGAAGAATGATAAAGAGCTCCACTGCATCTCTTATTTGAATTACTATAATAATTTATGCAATATTGTTCTTAGATACAGCTTTGGTGGTCAATTTGGTCAAGGGGAGTGGAGGCTTATTATATGTTTAATTTGAGATAGATGTAATGCATGTTAATTATTTTTATATTTATTTCAAACACAGAATTTTAAAGTTATTAAAACATTATAAAAAATTGAAAATAGATTTTAAGAAAAAATTATGAAAAGGAAAAAGAGATATAATATTTTAAAAAGGGAAAACACAAATAATAAACGAAAAATAAGAAATGAGCACGAATGCCCCCTATGGTT
The DNA here is from genome assembly GCA_900332095.2 of Cuscuta campestris. Taxonomy (NCBI): domain Eukaryota; kingdom Viridiplantae; phylum Streptophyta; class Magnoliopsida; order Solanales; family Convolvulaceae; genus Cuscuta; species Cuscuta campestris. The sequence goes on along the minus strand of OOIL02004917.1, from coordinate 36,984 downwards.
TGGAAATTATACGTCAATGTCCTCTCTTTGTTGGAAAATGGCCGGAAAATGATAAGAGGAGGTGTGGGTGCAACACTTTGAAACCACAGGGACTTTAGAAATAAGTTTTAAAAACAGAGAGGATGTTAGTGCCAATTTTTCCAAACCACAGGGGCACTGGAGCTATTTGGCCTTATTCTTTCGTGGTCTTAAAGTTCACATGTAATATATGAATTGTCTCACATATTTTATGGGCTAGCAAGTGATTTTTTTTGCAAAATGCCCAACCTTTTATGATATCAATGCATTAAGGTCTATATAATTAGTATAGACTTTAGGACCACGTAAGAGTTTCTCATGAAATGAATGGATATGAACGTGATTGTAATTATATAAGTTTGTTCATTTTTAATATTCTATTAAAAAACTAGATCAAGAGTTTTTGAGAGTATTTTAGTTTAATTGTTGAGATTATATACACACACATATACGTACATACATACATACATACATACATACATACATACATACATACATACATACATACATATATATATATATAGAGAGAGAGAGAGAGAGTTGAACTTTTTTTGAGACTTCGTTAGCCATGTCATCAAAATGAACTTTCTCAATATTTCAAACGGGTTGGGTAATGATTCATTTATTTGGGCAACTCTATTTGTGACATTCATTTGCAAGTCTCAACGGCTCAACCACAGAGATATCAACGAAGATGTGATTGGAACTTTCCTTCTATTGCACCTCCACGAGATGTCAGCAAAGATGAAAAAATAAAACTCACTAACAATTTGACAACACTAAAAAATACGGAGTACAAAAATACCGATTAAATTGATGTAAGAAATTGATGTCGATTAAATTGATCGCCTTTAAGCTATTTATGAATAAAAGTTTTAAAAATGGTTAATATATGTGCTTATACCACGAAGGTTAAAAGGCAAAAAAATTATATATGATCCCCATTGTAATGTGTATTGCATAGCACATGGCTTATTTATATTAAAAGGAAAATAAATGATAAAAAGCATTCATGCACACCTCAAATCTTAATATCTTTGAGGTTAACATTGTTTTTAAATATTTCTACACTATTGAAAAAATCCACTAGCCACTTGTCTTCACCAAAATATAAACGATTGTAAAACGATGTAAAAAAACAGCTGATATTTATTTGAAACAGAAAAATAAATCCTATCCAAACTTTGGTGGAAAATAAGGTTACATATTAAATTTTAAACAAAAGAGGAAAACTTTGGTGGAAAATAAAAATGTTGTATGATTTACTAATACATAGAATAATGTACTGTAGATATAGAATCATATGTAATTAAATGTTATAGAATCATATGGTGATGGATACCCTGGACAGGGGGTATCCGGTCTTTGTATAATATTAGTCGGGGCGGTCCAGTCTGTTGGATCGGTCCGTTAGTCGTTCATTAATTACTTATTTAAGGCGGCCCAGCCTGTTGGGCCGGCCCATTGGTCTTTGTATGTAAACCCTAGCCCTAACTCTCCCCTTATATATACCCCTCTTCTTGGAAGAGGAAAGGGGGGAAAGGGAGCTCATTCATCACACGTTCCAAATTACGTTCTAACTAGCACAATAATACTCTTAGTTTACTTGACCCCATATTTGTGCACTCTTGAATCAGTTTGATACTCTTCCGCCTAGCTTCCTAGGCCCCCGGGTTCTCTGAACCCAACATTGGTGCTCTCGTTGAGAGTGCAAACACATCAAGCGTGCTCCAAAAACAAAAAAAACGGAGTGATTCTTCCAAATCTTCGTGGTGGGATTCGGCCACTGGTCTTGGATTCCCCACCCATCGCCGACCAGATCTGTCGTTGGCACACGGAAGACCCCCGCCGGCTTGGATGGGCGCACCTCGCCGTAGATTTGCTGAGGAGGTACCGGATTGAGTTCGCCGGCCATCGCCACCGCTAGGAAGGTCCAGATCTTTGAGCCACCATCCATCGCCGGCCAGATCTTGATTCCGCGCACAGATCTTCGAACCACCACCAAGCGCCGGCTTCGAAGCACGACGGGAGAGCCTCGCCGTAGATCTGCTACATATTTGCCTCTTGCTTCTGGCCGGCAACGATCCACCGGCGTAGACCGTACGGACGCGACGACCAATGGGGTTCAACAACAGCAACTTCAGATTTGGTAACAACTCCAAATTTGATGGGGGTCAAGGGAGTCGCTGTCCCTGCGGTCGGCGATACCAGCTTCGCCGGCCAACAGTGCTCCGCCGACCAGCAGTGCTCCAATTGCGACCAGACCAGACAGAGATCTTTCCACTGGCGACGGATCCGCCGACCAGCAGTACTCCGATTGGTGCCAACGACCCAGTAGCCTGACTCCGAAACCAGTTCAGACTGGCAGTGACCCGCCTCCATCCTTCCAGTAATGCTTCTCGGTGTGCAGGCCTTTCGGTTGTCAATCCGACAAGCGCGCATGCCCCTTCAATGCGCGTGACTTTTTGATGGGCATGACTATTGCTTCTGTCAACCTCAAGTGTCTACCTTTACATCTACATGGTAGATCTCAATTATGGACGGCACATCAAAAAAAGAGATAAGTCTCTTTAGCCCTGACACCATCATTTCAACTATTCCATATTTATTACTTTTACCATATTATCAATATGATAATTGCTATCATTATTTGTGTTATTATTACTATTACCTTGTCCATCACACGTGATCGGACCTCACTTGGACGATGGTATTACACTTGGTGTTCAACACTTTAAGCCCTGATGTGGGATGGGTGTGAAGCTTAATCTAACACCGCACACAGGCCACCGACCTGCCTCATGGCATGGCTCAGATCCAACTCATTTGTTCGTTCCTTAGCGAGACCGGGTAAAACCTCTCTACAGGGTGTTGAAGATCGTCCGCGACGATATTATCGCAAGGCCGAGGTAAGCCGTCCACCGTGACGCACTCCAATCCGTCTTCCACGACGCGATCTCATTTCCTCTTCCACGAGGCCGAGGTAAGCCGTCCACCGCGACGCACTCCCATCCGTCTCCCACGACGCGATTTTGTTTCCTCTTCTACGAGGCTGAGGTAAGCCCTCCCCGCGAGGCACTCCAAATCGTCCACGACGATACTATTCGCGAGGCCGAGGTAAGCCGTGCATCTCGACACACTCCTATATATCCGTCTTCCACGACGTGAACTATTTGCTCTCGGATCTAAGCTAGGGTGGGCAAACGGGTCTAGGTACCGTGAGTCGGAACCGAACCGACAGGTTCGGTCCGGGTTAGGGGCGGGTCCTTTTTTTTAAAAATTATAACGGTCCAGGTCGGTCCGGTTCTTATACGTTTTAGGACCGGTCCGGTTCTCAATTTTAAAATTCTTCCGGACCCGGACCGGCCCGTTAGTTAATACTCCGTATTATTATTATCCGTATCACTCATTTACTTGGGCCAAAGCCCTACCCAATCTCCCAACTCCCAATCCTTTTGGTCTTTCCCAAAGCCAGAACTTCAGAACCCTTTGCAGCGCCTAATTTGTGAATCGGAGCACAGACAGAGAGACGGACGAGCACAGACGATGAGACGGAGCTTCCGAGCATAGACGATGAGATGAAGCTTCTGAAGCGCTGCGTCGACCGAGCACAGAGATCGCAGAGAAGCACTATGCGCTAATCCCCATGTTTGTTCAGCTGTCCGGACACCACTGCTCACCTTAAATCGCCTTCTCTGGTGAATTTTGTCCCGTGGTAGCTCTTCACATCTCATCTCTTAATTGAAATATTCACCTCTTCATTTTCAATTTTTAATTTTACACAACCAGCTGTATTTATCATCATCACCAATTTCACCACCACTTCTCTATTTTTGTGTTCCATCCTCTCTATTTTATTATGAGTTATAGTAAAAAATCAAATATGTAGTATAAATTAGGATTTGTGGACAAGCTTACAATCTGAAGAAAGATTCAACTGGTTTGAATCTCACCTGGGCAGATTCGTAATTTGATTTCAAGAATGTTTTGTTGGAATCAGTCACTCACTGTTCATAGATCCAAACAGTCTGTTCAACTATTCTTAATGTGTAAAGTTACATAAATGAATAAGAAAAAAACACCCAGTAGTTTTCTTTGGAGTATATGATCCTCTCTATTGTCTAATCTCTAAAATTATTATTTACTCCATTATAAAAGCTTTAATGGTAGTAGAAGTGTTTGGTAAAAGTAATGGTGTATTATAGACATTTATATATTTGTTTTTATTTTCAGGATTCTACTGGCAACTCTAATTCAAGTGAAAAACAGTCCTTGCATAGCACAATACCTAATTGCATGTGAAGGATGTAGGTTAGTATTAAACTTCTTTAACCATTTGTGCATGTTTGTGTGTGGAATATGTTTGATCTTAAAATTGTGTTTTTGCAGGATTTTGGGTTTTTTTGGAAGCCATCTGCCTACTGCCTGATTGTTCTTTTTGGAACCATATGGCATTTGCCAAAATGTGATTGTACTCTTTCCTTTTTTTGTTGGATGATCATGCCATCATGGGGGTTTGTTGTACTCAGTTCCTCTTTATATGGTGAATGACCATGTATGTATTACGGAGTATTAAATTATTTGCACTTCTTTATATTTGTAATATTAGTATCATGAAAGTTTCGGACCCGTTGACCCGTGGAATCGGCCCGTTTCGAACAAGCCGGGTTAGGTCCGGTTTCAATTTTAAAATTTTGAAAACCCGTTCCGGCCCGGACCATTTTAATAAAAACAAGCCGAGTCCGGTTTATAGAAATCTTGGCCCTGACTGGACCGTGCCCACCCCTAGATCTAAGGCGAGGGGTGCATCCTCTGTGCCTATCTCACTTACCCGAGTAGCTCTCATTTGAAGACCCCGGTCTCACTAAGGATGACATCAAGGTTTGTTCTAGACCAGACTACCACACGATCGGTGCACTTTGCTGGTTAGGCCTATCTTTTGTCCAAAACTTTGGACTCAACTCATACGTTGACTTACTTTTCTCGGCCGCGTGGTGACTGGTCTACCCGAGCCCGCGAGCGCCTTGTATTCTTTTTTGAACTTATTTTGCAGGTTAGAAGGATGAGAAGGCCAGGCTCGGCCTCAGCCACCGCGTGAGCCGCTCAAGCTCGACCCCAGGCACTCAAGCTCGAGCATCAGCCGTTCAAGCTCGGCCCCAGGCACTCAAGCTTGGCCCTTGCCATTCAAGCTCGGCCTCAACCACTTGGTCTCGGCCTTAGCCACTCAAGCTCGACCTCAACCACTTGAGCTCTGTTTTAGCCACTCAAGCTCGGCCCCGGACGCTCAAGCTCGGCCTCAGCCACTCAAGCTCAGCCCGGACACTCAAGCTCGGCCTCATCCACTCAGGCTCGGCCTCATCCACTCAAGCTCGGCCTCGGCCTTGCCCATCTCGTGGAGGGGCCAGAGACTCCCATCAGAGCCGAGCATGGACACTACTCCCCTTCACCTCGGAATTCTTCTTCGGCTTAGGGAGTGGGGGACTCTGGGTGCTCGGCTCGTGATTGTTACATCTCACATCAGGAGAGGTTGGCGATTGACATCTCGACCTTGTATCAGACCGCAGCAGTCCGTGTCGGCACGCACTCGCCGACAATCCATTATGTCGAACCGCCCTCGACTCTGGACAACGAGTCTAGGCCCTGGGAGACTTGACGATCACCTCTTTTGATATTCACACAAAAGACCTCACACCCTAGCAATGTTTTCTAGATCCACTCTGTGGGATGAGATGTACTCTTTTCTTGATCGAGGATTTTTTCCCATCCTCATGGGTTTTTCTTCGGCAAGTTTTTAATGAGGCATCCCCTGTGGAGTGGGTCACACATTGACGGGATTGTGGGAGGATGTTTGAAGACGTCAAACGGACTGTAGATGATGACTTATTCATCCACTCTTTTGGTGATTGTTGCACTTTGAATAGCGAACCGACGATGTAATTTGTACGAGAGCAAACCATTTCAAGACAATGAGCAGATTATGTGTTTCTTCTTGTCTTTCCATTTTGAACAGCGAGTTGGCATTACGTTTCTGACATGTGGCGTTGTTTGCCTTACTTCACCGTGCTCGGGACAGCGAGTTGGCGGTGCACTCCAGACAGCAAGGAAGACGGTGTCCTTCCGTGGTGGATTTTTGTTCTACTTCCACTTCACCTCGAGTTCCTCTCGGCTCGGAAAGTAGGGGACGCATGATGGATACCCTGGACAGGGGGTATCCGGTCTTTGTATAATATTAGTCGGGGCGGTCCAGTTTGTTGGATCGGCCCGTTAGTCGTTCATTAATTACTTATTTAGGCCCAGCCTGTTGGGGCGGCCCATTGGTCTTTGTATGTAAACCCTAGCCCTAACTCTCCCCTTATATATACCCCTCTTCTTGGAAGAGGAAAGGGGGAGAGGAGCTCATTCATCACACGTTCCGAATTACGTTCTAACTAGCACAATAATACTCCCAGTTTACTTGACCCCATATTTGTGCACTCTCGACTCAGTTCGATACTCTTCTGTCTAGCTTCCTAGGCCCCCGGGTTCCCTGAACCCAACATATGGAATTAAATATTATAGAGTCGTATACAGTAAATGTTATATTTTTTTCTATGTATTTTTTTGATTAATCATATATTATTTATGAGTACAACATGTAATTTTTAACCAAGAATATAATAATTAGTATATAAGCCAATTTATTGATTCAGCCTCCAGGATGCATTAATAACAACTAATATTATATCATAAATAAATAAATTAGGAACCAAAATTAAAACTAATTTATTACACATAAATGTTATTGTACCAACTTTTACCATTTTAGATAGTTATTATTGAAAGATAATGATTTTTGTGACACAAATGTGACAATTTTTTTGAAAGCTATTATTGGAAAGTAATAATTTTAAAATGGAAAATATTAATTTTAGAATGAAACAAAATTTTTATTAGAATTAGAATGTTTTTTACTATATACAAAAAATATTTAACGTTCTATTAAATAAGTATGGCATTAAAAGTTCCTTTCTTTTTATATAATGTTTTTATTTTTATGAAATTGGTAACAAATGATTTAAATATTATTTTGTATAAAGATTAATAACAATAATCTTATAATTAGTATTACTACTATTATTCATATTGTTGTTATTATTTTTATTTTAATTGTTATTATTATTATTATAATTATTATAAACATCGTTTAGGGACGAACTTTTAATCGTCATTTTGGAAATAAAAGCATGGAGCTTCTATGTTAGTACTTTCTCTAAAGTAGGAGTCAAACAATGAAAATATAATAAAATAGAAGTTTCATGATTTTATTACCGAAATATGAGTTAAAATACATTTACATTACCAATCATGACCATGTACATTACAACGGATGTCTATGTAGAGTGTCATATTATCACAGTACGGACTCATATTTAGGGAATAAAAATATGGATCCAAACTCATATCATATTTTGATACTTTCTCTATGTTTTATTTTTTTAAACATTAAAGTGAATCCACACAAAAAGATAAATGGGCCGCACAAGGAAAAATGGAATACAGAGGAAGTTAATAACTCCATGTACAATGAAAAAGAGACGAAAAAAGGAGGGACTTATGAAGAAATTAAAAAATATTTAATAAAATGCTTTATATGAAGTAAAAGAAAAAAGAATAGAAAAAGGTAATAAAAAAGAAAAAGATTAAAAACTATTTTTGTTTCAAGTAAAATAAAATATACACAATAAAAAAATATGCATTCACAAAAGACTTTGTAAATGTCAAGCCCATTTTTATTTTAACATTTTTATTATAAAGTTAAAGATCAAATATTGGAGATTAGAATTTAGTAAGAAAAATATAGGTACTAGTGTTGTTCCAAACATGACGCTTTTTATTCTTCTTCTCATTTGTGGGGCAGGACACTCTACTTCAGCAAAAATGATGGGAAGGATGGTGAAGTGACGCGGAAAGGAAAAGGAGGGTAAAATCGGGAGAGAAAGAAACAATGTGACAGGAGAGGTTCTAGTTGGGGAAAAAACTTGAACTCTTATTTTAGGAATTAGCAGAATGTTTTAGTCTTATTAGTGGTGATTTCTTTTAAATCACGGTCAAACTGAATGGAACGTAACCGTAACAAATCTATGTGTTTGTGTCCAACAAAATGTTCAAATAACTTGTCTTGCTATTGGGAATTCTACTTTCTCATTTGACTCTAATTTCATATCTCAATATGAGGATGATATATGCACACTCATTAGGGTGCCTCTCTTCAACCTCACTCATCTACTCCCTCCGTCCCATAAAGTGTTACCCATTTTGACTAACGTTGAAATTAAGGGAGTGATAATTTTGTGTTGACTTTCCAAAAATACCCTTGATGTGATGGGTAAAAGTAGGATGTGATGTGATAGGTAGGGTTTGAAAAAGTAAGGGGTAAAAGTGGTTTTTTAATAGGAATGGGTAAGGGATTGTGGGACGCAATTTTTTTGAGACGTGTAAATCTTTTTGGGACGGAGAGAGTATTAGGTAGAGATCAATTTTAAGCCATTTGATAGCAGGGAGGCTTGCTCAAATAAATCATTAATTAATTAATTAGATATGAAAGAAGACACTTCCATTCCATAGTTTTGAATCAAAAATTATCTTCATGTATTTTTGAATCATAAATTAAATAATTTACTTATAAAAGAACATCAAGTATCAATTTTAAAATAGTCGCAAACACTTAAAACGGTACACATTTATTCATAATTTTGTATTCTCACTTAGATACACTATACTATATTATGTTTCGGACAATCGGAAAAACCGTAACATTTAGTGTTAAACATATAATCACAATACAATACACAATATCCTTCGATATTTTGAGTTAAATTATAGAATCGCCCGATGTTTTTTGCATAGCACTTTGGATAACACTCACAGAATGATGGAGTGCATTGATTGGGAGGTGATGATCCACGCAACAACTCAAATTGCATGGTGAGAAAAATCAACATTATTACAACCACAATACTTTGTAAATGAGTAAACTTGCATCTTGGCCTGTGTTCACAATGAAAAAAACATTATAGGATTGTTGTAGAATTATTTTTACTTTCTCAATACATTGGTACTCCAATTGAATCAAGACGTTACAATCTTACACCAATAAATTTGTATAAGATTACCATTCCTCGAACATAAACTTATACACTATGCCAATGTTGTTAAAAAGTTCTCATCAAATTTTTCCTTATAATATTTGCATTAGAAACATCATTTGACATAAAATGTTGCAGTTCTATAACTTATGGAGTTTTAAATTAAATTATTATTTATTTCATAAACTAATTACATACATAGTGCATTTCACAACATTAAACAGAAACTAATTGCTTCATAAATAGTTCCTAACCTCAACTTGGAGCTTGATGACATGGTATAAGATATAGGATTATAAAGTGCACAAAAATGATTTCTTATTTTCAGTATATAATTCTTATTATGTATAAAAGAACTTTTATAGGTATAGAATGCATAACGCATGATCAATGTTCAATAACTAGAATTTAATAATCTTGAATAACATAAGGATTAAATATTGCATACATGCATTTTTCTTACATTTCTTTTTTATAAAAGTAAAAATTTCTCAATATAAGATTAAAACATGAAATATTTGCACTAAATAGCACTAAAACTTAAATCATTTTCCCTAAATAGCACTTAAATTATTTTATTTCGTAAATAGCACTTAATAATGTCCATAATGTCCTGTGATGGCAAATATTTGTTTGAATAATGACTAATGCATAATGACTAAAAGTGCTACATTGAGAAGAAAAACACATGTGATGCTATTTGGAGAAATTATTATACATAATGACATATCACTTCTCTCTACATAGGAGTTACTATTTTTTCTGTATGTAGGAGTAATTTTAATAAAGGCTCCCGAATTTACCCCTTCGCTAATTTTTCTACGTCTTCAATGCATATTAAATGTTATTTAGTATTCTTAGCTTTACATATTTAGAAGATTATTATACATGAGGAATGCTAGTCCCATAAAAAAGTTACAAATATCACAAACTTACCTTTTTGTATTAGACTAGTATTTTGACCCGTGTGATGCATGAAGTCTAATGAATTTTTTGACAATTTTAAATTTTTTTCAATGCAACACACACAAATATATATATATATATATATGTATGTATGTATGTATGTATATATCTGTATATATATATATATATGTATATGTATATATATGTCTATATATATATATATATATATATATATATATATACTTTGATCCGAAATGAAATATAAAATATTATTTTTTTAATTAATATGTCATGTAAATTTTATTTAATTAGATATATTTAATGTGCTCATAGTTGGATTTAGTTTTTTACAAGGTGCAATACAAAACAATTCTATTACCAAGGTTCATAAAGAAGTATGCACCTAAGGATCACACAAAAATTTGTAAACATTTAACTACGTAATTTCACTTTTAAAAATATTTGAGTGAATTCTTAAAAATGAAATATCTTTAGATAGGAGAAAAAAATTATGAAAATGCCAAAATAATACGGAGTAAGTTTTTTAAGACCAAAATACAAGTATAATGGCAGTGTGGTGCAAGAGGTCACTTTGGCAGTGTGATGGAGAAGTGATGACGGTGTAATACACAAGAAACAATACAATCAATTCACTTTGGAGGCCAAAAGCGAGGAAGATGCTCTAGTAACTAATAATATTGAAGGTGAATGTTTGACTTATTCTATTTGTGGAATCTCTCCCATTGTAAGAGTTGGCCTTTTAGACTTTCATTTTTTTCGTTTTCTTGGTCCTCTTGTTGGGGTTTGGACCTCCCCACAAAGCCCACACTCTTTGTACTTCTGTGTTAAATAAGAAAATTTTCTTAAAAAAATATGTGTTGGTTTTATTTTTTGTGATGTGATGAATGACTTTAAATCCATGATTTTGTTTAGGACGTATATTTGTCATATGTTGAAACCAATTGGGAAGACAAATATTTTACAAGTAGAAAATTGTCTATTAAATATTTTTTTATTTAAAAAATAATAATTGTACGTATGGGCTTAGCCCTCGCTAGTTTCCTTTTTTAAAAGTAGTAGTGATGGTTAATCCCTCAAACTTTTGCGAGAGTCTGGCCGACATGAATTATTGACGGTATGACAAATGAAAATTATTGAGGGCTTCGCCGACGCAAACTATCGAGGAATTGGCCAACACAAAGATTTGCATCGAGCAGATTAGCCGCGCCAATCGCGCCGACGCAAGTCTGACGCAAAACTTGAGTTTGCATCGGCTTTTACGCTTTTGGGAGGGCTTTTGACTCACACAAAATCAACATATTCTAGTAGTGATATATATATCAGTGCAATCTATCAATCGTTGGTGATCCAGGTGATACTCTGATGGTTGGTGTCAACTGATGAAATTGTGGCGGTAATAGTGTGACAGTTACAATATGACAATGTAGTGATGAGTATATGACAATGTAACAATGAAATGTGAACTCCTATTTTGATCTAAAAACTTATTATGACTTCCATTTTATTATTTCATAGTTTTTTACTTCTATCTAGAGATTTCTCACTTCTTAAAATAGTCCTTAATAAAGGTGTTTTTCCAAATTAGTTTTTAATAAGCAACAATTATTTTGATATTTTCTATCATCTAGACTTATTATTATCAAAATACTCTTATTAAAATAGTTTTTCTTAAAATTGATAAATTCTATGTAGATATTTTTCCGAAATAGAGTCCATGAATACGAAAATTGAGCAATTAAAAACTCGGGAGTAACTCTCAAGAAGATTGGTCATGTGATGATGTTAAGCATATACGTTACAGAGCAACCCAAATTCATATGGAGTAATAATTTGTCAACCCAAGTCATAATAAATTGGTCCATGACAAAATACACTTACAAAACAGACTGTAAAACAGCAAATCTGTAAAACAGCAAATCTGCTGTAGTGCTGTTTCCAAGAGAAGAAAGAATTCCTTTCGTAATGTTGTGTCCTTCTTCATGAGTTCTCCCATCAATATATAGGAAGAGAACAATACAAGACCAACTAGGAAAAGGAATGTACTACAACTAGTATTCTAAATAATTAAAGGAAAGAAATCCCTTTGGGAGTAGGACTCCCCTTCTAGCCGTGCGCCAGACCCTTGCAACCCACGTAACACCCCCCTCAAGCTGGAGCATGGGGATTCCGCGTGCCCAGCTTGGACAAAAGATGATTGAACGATGCGGACCCGAGAGGTTTTGTAAAGAGGTCAGCTGGTTGTTCAGTCGAGGAAATGTGTGCCGTACGTAGAACTCCTCGCTGAATCTCATCTCGAACAAAATGACAATCAATTTCGATGTGTTTAGTGCGTTCATGAAACACGGGATTAGCCGCGATATGTAAGGCCGCCTGGTTGTCGCAATGGAGCATCATTGGCTGTGGATGTCGAACACCAAGGGAAAGCAGTAAAGTCCGTAGCCATTTCAACTCGCAGACCGCTGTTGCCATAGCCCGATATTCTGCCTCTGCGGAAGAGCGAGACACAGTTTTCTGTTTCTTCGTCCGCCAGGAAATGGGAGAACCACCCAAACAAATAAAGTAACCTGAGACAGAACGGCGAGTAAGAGGGCAACTCGCCCAATCAGAGTCACAAAAGCCCGTGAGCTGAAGAGGCCCCGAGGCCGAGAGAAAAAGACCTTGCCCTGGCCGAGCCTTAATGTATCGGAGAGTGTGGACGACAGCCTCCCAATGATCACGGCGTGGGTGAGCCATGAATTGGGATAAGATATGAACCGCATAAGCCAAATCCGGCCGCGTGATAGTGAGGTAAATGAGACGGCCAACCAAGCGGCGATATTGGGAAGGATCTGAGAGAAGAGGACCGGCTGCCAGTGCAAGACGATGGTTCGCCGGTAGGGGGGTGGCAGCGGGTCGGCAGCCCAAGTAACCTGTTTCAGAGAGTATGTCAAGTGCATATTTTCGTTGAGATATGAACAACCCAGAGGAGTTGCGTGCAACTTCTACGCCTAGAAAGTACTTCAGCAGACCAAGATCTTTCATATGAAAACATTCGGACAAGTAGTGCTTAAAGCGGGAAATAAAAGCCTCGTCGTTACCCGCGAGCACCAAATCATCGACATATATAAGAACCCGTAATTCAACAGGTCCACGCACAAGTGTAAACAAAGAGTAATCTGCCTTGGATTGTGTGAAGCCGTATGCACGAAGAGCATTTGTAAGTTTAGAAAACCAACATCGCGGTGCTTGGCGAAGACCATAAAGCGATTTGTGCAAACAGCAGACCAACCCCTTTGTGCGAGAGGCAAAGCCGGGAGGGAGTTGCATATACACCTCATCCTTGAGATCCCCATGGAGAAAAGCGTTGTGAACATCCATCTGGTGAAGGCTCCAGTTCCGTACCGCCGCCACCGCCATCAAAGTGCGAACGGAGACAAGTTTAGCAGTGGGAGCAAAAGTCTCTTTATAGTCAATGCCCTCCTTTTGACGATTTCCAAGAATCACAAGACGAGCTTTGTATCGCTCAATGCTTCCATCAGACTTGTGTTTTATTTTATACACCCACTTCGAGCCAATTGCCTTTTTATGTGGAGGGAGTGGAACCAATGACCAGGTGCCGTTTGCATCAAGGGCATCCAATTCCTTTTGCATTGCCTCACGCCAGTGGGGATGTTTAACTGCCTCTTTGAAACTGGTGGGCTCCTCATCTGCAGTAATGGCTGCCAAAAAACTTCTATGTCGAGAAGAAAAGTTAGCACAGTTAACAAATTTAGTAATGCAGTGAGCAGTACCTGAAGTGGGGAGTGGAGCGGATGCACAGGCCGGCGTACTACGAACAGTGTGCATGACAAAGTCGCGAAGATGAGACAGGGGACGATGCTCGCGGTGACTCCGTCGCTCGGGTTCCCTCACCGGAGGAATGTCAGAGACCGGTGAGGATGTGTTTTCAGGAGATGATTCGGATGAGGAAGAGGACGGGTTGGCAGGGGCTTCGGTTGGGGATGACGGACGTGTAGTGTCCTCAGTTTCGGGTAGTTCGGCTGGGAGGATATCAGGGGGTTGAAGAATGGGTGGTGTGGCTGGGATGGGGTGGACGTCCGAGTCGTCATCAACGTACTCGTCCATCGAAGGGTAGGGTTTTCGTGGCTGCGATGGAGGGGGATTATCCAACGGTGGAGAGACAAAGGGGAATGAGTTCTCAACAAATTTAACATCCCGACTCACAAATACTTTGTTTGTTTCCAGGTCCTGTAAACGCCATCCTTTTTGACCAAATGGATATCCCAGGAAAAGACAGCGACGCGAGCGGCTTGCAAATTTATCCCCATGGGTTATTTGACTATGTGCATAAGCAAGACAACCAAAAGTGCGCAAGTGAGTGTAGATTGGTTCTTGACCAAAGAGAAGAGTGTAGGGAGTTTTTCCATTTAACAACGGAGTGAGAGTTCGATTAATGAGATAGGCGGCAGTAAGAATACAATCACCCCAATAACAAAGGGGAAGGTTAGCTTGGAAACGGAGGGCACGTGCAATATTGAGAATATGTCTGTGCTTGCGTTCGACCCTCCCATTCTGTTGTGGAGTGCCAACGCATGAAGATTCAAATATTATCCCCTGAGAGGCAAAATAAGGTTTCATGCACGTGAACTCCGTCCCGTTATCACTGCGGATTACTTTTACTTGAGTGTCAAACTGACGCTGAACAAAAGAGAAAAAATTGCATAGAACACTAGGGGTTTCATCTTTGTGAGTCAGGAGATACACCCAGGTTGCCCGAGAAAAATCATCGACTATGGTCAGAAAATATTTAGCTCCAGTACGCGAAAGAGTACGGTACCCACCCCACAAATCACAATGTATTCTACCAAAAGGAATATTTGATTTATTTAAACTGACAGGGAAAGGGTCACGACATTGTTTGGCCCGAAAGCATACATCACAGGGTAAAGAAACATCTTGTGGAGAAGAACAAAAAGGAAGAAAACGACAAATCTCAGGTGAGGGATGACCAAGACGCTGGTGCCACACTGCATAATCCTTCGTTGCTCGTACAACACAGGCTTTGTCATGCACTTCCTGATCAAGGTAGTAGAGTCCGTCAGCTTGCTTACCCGTTCCAATCACCTTCTTCAAGGTAGAGTCCTGTATTACAAAAAATTTGTTAGTAAACTGGATTAACATTCCTTCTTTTCCAAGAAGTTGAGAAACAGAAATTAAACTGCAATTGAGTTCAGGAACTAGCAAAACATTGCTCAGTTTCAACGAATTGCCAAGGACAACTTCGCCCACGAGTGCGGCTCCCGCACTTTTCCCGTTGGGAAGCCCCACTCTGCACTCCTTTATAGGCCGAATGTTCTCCAGTTTGCGTTTGTCTCAGGTCATATGCTGGCTTGCACCACTGTCAATAATCCAAGACCGATTCATCGTACCTGAAAACTGGTTCTCACATTGGACGTTGGCCTGCCCCGCAAACTGGTCCTTCGGCTGTCCTGTCCTGTTCTGCCCGCGGTTCTCAGCACCCCGACCGGCGACAGTACCCCCCCTACCACCGCGCCTGCCAGTTGCTGCACCACCACGTCCGCCTCCTCCTCGTCCGCCACTCATACGGGGTCTGTCCGCCCACCATTCCGGATATCCGATAATTTGGAAACATCCGCTTATCTCGTGTCCCGATTGCCCACAATGTTTGCACTTCAAATTATTGTCTCGACTTGATTTTCCCATAGCCACAGCGAAACCCATTGGGTTTCGTTCCTCCTCCGTGGTCATCTTCAACACGCCTTCTTGTTGAGTTATCACCGAGTAAACCCAGTTGATAGAAGGAAGCGGTTCGGTGCTGAGTATGTTCGAACGAAGACTTCCATAACCTTCGTTATCCAGGCCCATCAAAAACTGATGAACCTTCTCCTCGTCACGTTGTTTTTCTAAAAGTGCAGTCAATCCACACTTGCAACCTCCACACTTGCACGTTGGTACCTTCAGCATGTCGTAGAGTTCATCCCAGATTGTCTTTAACTTGCCGTAGTGTTTGACAATCTCTTGTCCATTCTGTTTTGTGTTCGCCAATTCCTTTTTAAGTTGGTGAATCCCTGGGCCGTTTGCCACGGAAAACCTTGCCTTTATATCGTTCCACAAGTCAGCCGCAACCTCAACCTGGGTGATGGAGTTCCGTAAGTCTGCTTCTATTGTATTGTAAATCCATGAGACGAGCATAGCGTTGACGATCCACCACTCTTCAACCTCATCGGAATCATCGTCGGGACATGATATAGTTCCGTCAATAAACCCGAATTTCCTCTTGGCGCGGAGGGCTATTCTCATGGCCCTCGCCCATTCTTCGTAGTTTCTTCCGGTTAATTTTACCTGAGTAATCAATAAACCTGGTGTATCCACAGATTTCAAATCATACGGACTAGGTTTCTTCATCTCGTCGCCGTTGTCCGTAATTTTGGACGGAGTCTCATCTTTCGGTTTTGGTGCTTCCGTCATGATGTTGATCGGTGCTCTGATACCATGTAAAACAGCAAATCTGCTGTAGTGCTGTTTCCAATAGAAGAAAGAATTCCTTTCGTAATGTTGTGTCCTTCTTCATGAGTTCTCCCATAAATATATAGGAAGAGAACAATACAAGACCAACTAGGAAAAGGAATGTACTACAACTAGTATTCTAAATAATTAAAGGAAAGAAATCCCTTTGGGAGTAGGACTCCCCTTCCAGCCGTGCGCCAGACCCTTGCAACCCACGTAACACAGACAAAGCAAAACAGACACCACAAAGATTACAGAAAGTTTCATACTTCATCCGTCCCAGTGTTTTATCGTATTGAGAACTTTTAAAATTGTATTTCATTATGCTAATATGCATTATAAATTGAGAGTAATTGGAGTTCAAAGTTTATCCAGTTTGATTCGAAAAAGTCAAACTGGAAAAATACATTGGGACGGAGGTAGTAATTCATACCAAATTCAGTTTAATATAGTTCTATTCAAGTGTCTTATGATTTAATATAGTGACTCTACTATATTCTAAATTCTATCGTAGTATCAAAATAATTTTTGATCAAGTGACTCTATTAACAAGTGCTTAAATAGTTTGCTCAAACATGAACACAATATCATCCAAACTGGACTTCATTTCATATGATAACTGTGGAACACAGGCAAAACCAAAAATACCATAAGATTATTTAGTGTTCAAAACTAACTGGAAGGGATTAATTAATAAATTAATAAATAATAATTAATTAATGGAGCAAGCCTCCATGCTATCAAACGTTTGAAAATCAATCTCTTGCCAAGCATATTTGAAGCTAATAGGGGAGTTAGGTTGAAGAGGGGCACCCCCAATAAGTGTGCATATATCATTCCCAGATTGAGCTATGATACTAGAGTCCAATGAGAGCGTGGAATTCCCAATAGCAGGACAAGTTATTTGAACATTTTGTTGGACGCAAACGCAAACATTTGTTATGGTCACGTTCCATTCAGTTTGACCGTGAATTTGGAATCCTGTCATCTCTTGAGAAATTGAGAGAAAAGGGTTGCACTCTCGACCACTCGCACCTAGATGAATCGAAAGGGAAATGTAATTAGATGCATATTTGTTACTAAAATAGGAAATAAAATAAAAATAAAGTAATTTCCTTAAAGACATCTAAAAATGAAATTGTAAAATATTTTTTGTGACAAAGAGTTATAATTTCTCCTTTAATCCCGATAAAAATAATCTATTTCGGTTTATAATATTTGACTAAAATGATTTACAATTCCATTTATTTGAGAATTGAAGCAGAATTTAATAATAACATTTCGATATTAAAAGACTAATTTAAAAACTATATGAAACAAGAAATGACATGACTATATATTAATCTATCAAATGATTAATGAAAATAGAGAAAAATGAATAAAGTTAGACACAGTAATGTATTTGAGATTGAGAGCAATTAATTAATTTATTAAGAGGATGGATAATTTTACACATTTTATTGGTGTAAATTTGTTACACTAATTCATGAATCTCACTAGCCTGCCCTGTCCCCAACACACCCTCGTTAATTCATTACACCAAATTTTGTTGACTTTTAGGTTAATTTTTTTTACCAAACTTTAGTGTAATGGAATTGGCAGGTATACGCTAGGCACGGGGCTGACTAGGGGGGTTTACTGGGGGTTAGGTGGGAAGAATAATCAACTTTGTGATTGAAACACCATAGGTGCTCAATTGAATTCCTATAGAGAAATGCTAAAGTCACAAATTTTTTGATCACAAAATACACAACCTTGCTATTTGTGTACCTCACTAAGTGAATTAAATAATGTTAAATAATTAAAAAGTAAGCATTTAAATACACAAATGGCAAGGTTGTGTATTTTGTGATCAAGGTGTTTGTGACTCTAGCACCTCTCATTGCTATAACAATCTCACACTATGAAATTGGTGTAAGATTACCCCCATTTTCAATACCATTTATTTTAGAATCAAAGAAAAATTTAATAATAATATTTACATATTAAAAATTAAAAAACTAACTTAATAATTGTAAAAAAACAAGAAATAACATGACTATTTTTATTATTTTATCAAATTAATAATAAAAAAAGGAAAAATTGATAAAATTTGACTCAACAAAAATAAACAAATAACTTAATTTGGGGAAGAAAGAGTAATTAATTTGACTCCATAAATTAGAAGCCATACACATACCATGAGAGGGGACTACAAGAAAAAGAAGCAATGAAAGGATACAGACGAAGGCGTTTTCCATTTGGTGTTGATATGCAATTGAGACACTTTTATGAGTTACAAGTAAATTGAGACTTGAGAGGGATTTACATATACTTGTCAAACTCTCAATGTATAGGCTTTTTTGTCCTCAACCTTAATTAATTATCGAAACTTTTAAGGTAACAACATAAAACTAGACATTAACTCAAAAGATATTATACTTAATACGGAGTAAGTTAATAGAGTAAGTCAATTTTATGGGTATAGTTATAAATGAAGATTATTCTTTCGGCTAAATAGCACTAGTACCCCTCATGGTTTGCAAAATATGCACAAATATCCTCTTTGCTTTCAAAACTTATTTCTAAAGTCCTTGTGGTTTTAAAATGTTCCACCCAAGCCCCCTCTGATAATTTTTCTACCATTTTTCCGGCGAAGAAGGGGGGCATTGGTGTATATTTTCTAAACCATAGGGGGTATCAGCATTGATTTTTATTTCTCGCTTATCTTTTTTTCCCATTTTTTTCCTTAAATTGTTTCATATATTAATAAAGTTTTTTTAAAATTATTTTTATAATGTTCTTGAAATTTAGAGTTATTTTTATTTGAAAAAATTAAAATGTAATGCATATGTATGTCTCAAATTAACAATTTTTGTTTTTTCTGAAAAAAAAGTAAAAGTTTTTAAGAACTTCAAAAGAATGAGGAATAAAATAAGAAACAAAATAATACAAAATTAAAAATGAATATTCTTTTTGGACATCTCAATTCTAAGGGCTTTTTACGTGTGTCCAATTTTTTTGTATAAGACTTTTTTTTGAGTATTTTATTTTTTTCATTTCGTTTTTCAATATTTTAAATTTTTTATATTGGATTTTCTTTTTGATCTTTCCAGAAAAATATTCTAAGTAACAAAAAGTGAAAATGTTTAATTTGAGATAGATGTAATATATGTTAGTTTTTTTTAATTTCAAACACAAAAATATTTAAAGTTTTTAAAATATTATATAAAATTGAAAATAAATTTTTAAAAAATTTATAGGAAAAGGAAAAAGAGATAGAAAATATTTAAAAAGGGGAAAATACAAATAATAAATGAAAAATAAGAAATGAGCACGAATGCCCCCTATGATTTACAAATTATGTGACAATGCCCCCTCTTCGTCAGAAAAATCGCCGGAAAATGATTAGAGGGGGTGTGGGTGCATCGTTTTGAAACCACGGGGACTTTAAAATAAATTTTGGAAACAGAGGGGTATTTGTGCTATTTTTCCAAACCACAGGGGTCTTATTCTTTCGTGGTCTTATAGTTCACATGTAATATATGGATTGTCTCACATATTTTATGGGCTAGCAGGTGATTTTTTTGGCAAAATGCCTAATCTTTTATGATACCAATGCATTAAGGTCTATAAAATTAGTATGGACTTTAGGATCACGTAAGAGTTTCTCAAAAAATGAATGGATATGAACGTGATTGTAATTGTATAAGTTCGTTCATTTTTAATATTCTTTTAGTTTAATTGTTGTTGATGGTGTAAATTATTGACCGGTATATCGTTTTTAGCCAAGCAAAAAAAATAAACTAGTCTAAAAAATACACCAAAATATAAACACGGGAATTTTAACGTAGAAACCTAAATCGGGAGAAACCCACGGGCCTTTTTTGGCGGTATCTTGCCAACGAGAGATTTTTATTGATATCGGGGGTGTGTACACGGTACATGATTTAGGCTAGAAAGCCATTAATGGAGCTTTTGAGCTCTTGAAGAAGGAGAAAAAATATACACACTAATGCTTTCTAGAGAGAGAGAGAGAGAGAGAGAGAGAGAGAGAGAAATTTGAGCAGTGAAGGAGTGAAGAATGTAAATTGGCCTCCCCTTAACCATTAGGGAAACCCTCCTTTTATAGGGAAGGAGGAAAGAATATTCAGAGAATATTCTCTTATTATTCCATTTTATTAAACAAGTTCGGTTTGACTGTTCTTCGTAAATAATTGGGAAATGTGGGCCGAGCCACGTATACAAAGATGTTATTTACCATATACAAAGAATTTGTAGAAATTTCCTCTGGGGAGGCAATATTGATCAAAGGAAAATCCCTCCTATCAACTGGGATGATGTTTGTACACCTATGAAGAACCGGATTTTTGGTGACACAGATAGTTGATTCATTGTCACAGTATAACTTCGACTTGGATGGAGGAATACCCAGTGCATCAGTGATATATCGAAGCCACATAGCTTCTGCAACCCCCGCAGCCATAGCTCGATATTCAGCTTCAGTGGATGATCTAGAAACACGAGTCTGCTTTTTCATGCACCAAGAGATGAGATTAGGACCGAGTAGGAGGATGTAGCCCGTGGTAGACTTGCAATCATCTTTATCATTTGCCCAGTCAGAGTCAGAATAGACAGATAGGTCGAATCCCCTCTTGCGAAAAAGAAGACCACGATGCAAAGTGCCTTTGAGATAGCGCAGAACACGTTGTAAGGCATGATAGTCCTACTCAGTGGGGTTGTGCATAGTCTGAGACACTCGATTAACAGCATACTGAATGTCTGGACGGGTGACAGCCAGGTAATGTGAACCGCCAACAATGCTCCGAAAATGAGATATATCCTTGAAAGGAAACGAAGGCTTAGTGATAGGTCGCGTAGCCATAGGAGTAATAGCCAGATGACAGTCAGACATCCCTGCTCGGCGTAGAAGATCACGGGCATATTTGGACTGATGGAGAAGCATAGAATCGTGCGTGCGCTGAACCTCAATGCCAAGGAAGTAATGAAGAGGTCCAAGTTCTTTGAGCTTGAAGTCACGATGCATAGCCTGAGTGACTTCTGAGATGAGAATAGAAGAGCTGCCAGTGAGAACAATATCATCAACATAGTCAAGGACAATAATAGTTCCACGAGAGCAGTGTCTGGTGAACAAGCTGGTATCATGAATGCAGCACTGGAATCCAAGGCCCTGCAAAAAAGAGGAGAGGCGTGTGTACCAAGCACGGGGTGCCTGTTTGAGACCATATAGTGACTTACGGAGCTTGCAAACATGGTGGGGATGATTGGGATTTATGTACCCCGGAGGCTGCTCCATATAAATTTCCTTGTCCACCGTACCGTGAAGAAAGGCATTGCTAACATCAGTTGATGAAGAGGCCAATCACGGTTGAGTGCTAAAGAGAGGACCAGGCGCACAGTTTGTTGTTTGACCACAGGACTGAATGTCTCCTTGTAATCAATGTCATACTCCTGATGATAACCTTTGGCAACAAGACAAGCCTTATACCTTGAAACAGATCCATCAGCATTCCATTTAATGCGATACACCCATTTGCAACCAATCGGAGAGCGGTTCTTGGGTGGTGGGACCAAGTCCCATGTACGATGCTCATTCAAAGCAATAAACTCCTCATTCATAGCCTGACACCAAAAACTATTACCAGAGGCTTGGCGGTAAGTGCTAGGCTCAGTGGAAGGTGGGGTATTATCAAGGGTGGTAATGGTATAGGCCTTAGGTTTGAAAATTCCAGATTTTGCTCGGGTTTGCATGGTGTGTGTGTTTTGGGGTGGGGGTCGGTTAGCCGTCTAAAGGGAATCAGAGGGAGGAGTAGGTGACGGTCGAGTGTGGGTAGGGTACGGTTCTGGGGTTGGACCGTTTGTGGCGGGTCTAGAGGAAGGGTGTCGGGCGGTCGTCCGTGACTGGTGGGATGGGTCTGGGTTTGGACCGTCGGTGGGACAAGAGCATGTGAGCCTGGGTTTGGCGGAAAAATAGGGGTTATATGAGAGGATGACGGGAGAGATGACAATTTGGGATATGGAAACTGATCCTCGACGAACCGAACATGACGAGAGACATAAACTTTTTGAGACACGGGTTCATAGCATTTATACCCTTTAGTGGTGGGGTGATATCCTAAGAAGACGCAGGGAGTGGAGCATGGTTGAAGTTCGTGGTGAGTGTAAGGGCGGAGCCATGGATAGACCAAGCAACCATAGGGACGAAGGTGGGTATATCTAGGAGGACGGTTATAGAGGGTTTCAAATGGAGATTTGTTAGAGAGAGTTTTGGTGGGCATACGGTTGATAAGATAGTTTGCTGTGGCAAGAGCTTCGACCCAAAAGTTAGTCGGGAGAGCAGAGTCGTATAGAAGAGAAACAACCGTTTCAATGAGATGACGGTGTTTCTGTTCAGCGACCCCATTTTGCTCAGGAGTGTAGGGACAAGAGGTGTGATGAAGGACTCCTAGAGTTTGAAGGAAAAGGCCAAAAGCATTATTTACAAATTCTTGGCCATTATCGCTTCGAAAAATTTTGATGTGAGAATTAAACTGAGTCTTAATCATTTTTTCAAAAGTCACAAAAACAGAGTAAGCTTCAGATTTATGTTTTAGGGGATAAATCCAGGTAAATTTGCTGAAATCATCAACGAAAGAGATATAAAATCGAAAGCCACTACAGGAAGGAACAGAAGTGAGACCCCAAACATCAGAATGTATTAATTGAAAAGGCGATGTGGCCTTATGTTCAGACAATTCAAAAGGTAAACGACAGGACTTGGAGACATAACATGATTCACAATGTAAAGGTTCTGAAAACTGAAAACCTAAGGAAGACAAAATAGATTTGGCAATCGCAGGAGCCGGATGACCAAGTCTACGATGCCAAGTGGACTCTTGGATAACTTGATACGCAATGGTTGGGAGTTTGGAAGGAAGTGTGTATAACACATGCTCACACAGGTCCTTGTACCGCACCTGGTTGGTAGTATTGTCCACTATCTGGAAATCATTGGCATTAAAAACAAGAGTGCAGTTGTTATCTTTGGTAAATCGATGGACAGAAAATAGATTGGAGGTAAGGGAATGGACATAATGAAGAGTAGAAAGGTGGTATTTACCATTAGGCATATGGACAAAACCGGAGCCAGAGTGTGTGATGGGTAGGGATTGACCATTGCCTACGGTAATAGTATCAGTACTAGTGTATTGATGAGGAGATTGTAGCTGAGAATAATCAGACGTGACATGGGTGTTGGCACCAGTGTCCAGATACCAGTTTCCAAAATGATTACTCGTAGATGCATGCATTGCACGGGGAGCACTAGAGGGGGAGTTCGTAGCATAAGAATCATCAAACCGATACCAGCACGTAGACGTAGAGTGGCCTCGTTTCTCGCAGATTTTGCAGATTGGCAGATCCCATGACGGTCGACCGTTGCCCTAGGACGATCGACCGTTGTTCCTTTCGCCACGTCCGCTGTTGTATCCACGTCCAGGAGACGGTCGACCGCAGTAGCCTCCTCTACCGCGACCTCGACCGTTTGTAGCGAGAAGTGCTGTGCGAGGTTTGGTGATGGTAGACTCGGTGAGGCTGAGTTTATTCTCCATCTCCAGGTTTATTTCTTCAGAGATCAGCCATCCAGAAAGCTGATTTAACGAAATATTGGTATTGTTCATGCGAATGTTTTGCTTAAAGGATGAGTATTCGGTGAGAAGACCACGAATAACAGCATTCACCACATCACGTTCGGAGACCTCTTATTTCAAGGCATCGAGATCCGAGAGAATAGTGGCCACATCATCAAGGTATTGTGTTATAGTTTTGGTGCCTTTACGAAGAGTGTGGAGTTTGTCCCGGATTTGATAAATATGAGCGGTGGACACGGAATTGTACCATGCGGCCAAAGCATCCCAGAGGGCAGCAGATGTGGTGAAGCCGCAAGCATGTTTGTGAACGGAGGGGCTGATGACCGCTAGGAGGCAGGCGCGGATCTGTGTGTCAACGATGGTCCAGGAGGTATACTCTGGATTAGGGACAGTTTTATCGTTTTTGGAGATAGTTGGTGCTGGGGCTGCTTCATGACCATCAATCCATCCAAGGAGGAGATTAGCTGAAAGAGCTGTCTGGACATTGAGAGACCATGCCGGATAATTTGTTTCGGTGAGTTTTTCTGGGATTAAGTTGTGGAGACTCCGAAGCAAAAGTTTTACTCCAGAGGGTAAGGAAGCCAAAGGATCCGACGGGGCTGCCATGGTGGGCGGTAGTCGGAAAAAAAGAGAGAGGCTAGGTTTTTGAGAGCCTTAGCTCCGATACCAGCGGCGGACCTCAATGAGAGTATGGGCGCATGGATATTCGCCTAGAGCCGATGACAGATTTTAGTAAAAATGACGAGTAATCTCTTCCCATAATAAAGCTGATTTCAGGTGAGGGTGGATCGGATCCACTGCCGGAAATCCATCTATTGGGCCGGTACAACTCTTTTTCTGCTCCGGCATCACCTCAGCGGTGTCTTGGTGTTGATTGTGGTGGTGATTGCGGCGGGTTTGAGCAGCGATGGCAAGTCTAGACGAAGTCCTCCAGAGGCGGATCACATCGCTGTGGCGACGGACGGAATTGAAGATGGCGCTTATCTCGGCTAGTGCGCGACTTCTCGGACATGGGTGATCCCCGATCATTCCTTCCTTCCATTCTTTCCTCCATTTTTTTAACGGAGTATGCAAATCGTCTCTAGAAATTGGGCTGCGATCAAGGGCGATGGCAGTGAGTGCTTTAGTGATGAAGACGATCTTGGCGGCCTTGCAATTTCAGCAGTAGCTTCATGCAACGTCAATGGTGACGGCAAAGCCAAAGGGTGGAGGCCGGCGATTTTTGTGATATGGCTGGCCGAATTGGTGGAGGTCGGCAATTTAACAAGATCGTGCAGCGGCGGCTTCTCTTTGTCGGCGGCGGCTTCTCTTTGCCATTTTGGATTTTTGAAGGAAAGCCCCCAATTTTTCCCCCTTTTCTTCCCTTATCTTTTTTGTTCCTTCCCCAGCATCTCTCTTCCTCTCTTTTTTTTGTACAAATGGCTCTCTCCCTTTTATTTTTTATTTTTGCTCACTTCGTGTGGTAAGAGAAAAAATTGGCCGAACAAAAAACACAACATTTTGTTCGGGTCCCACGGTCGGCGCCAAAATGATGGTGTAAATTATCGACCGGTATACCGTTTTTAGCCCGGCTAAAACGATAAACTAGTCTAAAAATACACCAAAATATAAACACGGGGATTTTGACGTACCCAAATCGGGAGAAAACCACGGGCCTTTTTTGGCGGTACCTTGCCAACGGGGGATTTTTATTAATATCGGGGGTGTATACACGGTACATAATTTAGGCGTAGAAGCCGTTAATGGAAGCTTCAAAGCTTCTTGAAGAATGAAAATACAAGAATTCTAGAAAGAGAATGTAATGGGCAGGGAGAAGAATGTAAGAATGGCCTCCCTTAACATTGAGGGGGTGCCCTCCTTTTATAGGAGTAGCTGGAGCATCTATGGAGGAATATTCTCTTATTCCTCCATTTTATTAAACAGGCCTGGTTTGACCGTTTTTCATAAATAATTGGGAAATGTGGGCCGAGCCACGTATTATTTCCCATCATGGCCTAGGAATGATTGTTATATACTCTAACACGCCCCTCACGTGCAGGGGTAAGCTCTTTAGGCCTTGCACGTGAAACCTTAATTTTTTTAAATTGGGTGGCGGTGAGTTTCGAACTCGTGACCTCTTGGTCATCAAGGCTCTGATACCATGTCAAGGAACCAACTCAACCAAAAGCTCAAGCTTGTGGTTGTGGCCCAGAAATGATTGTTATATACTCTAACAAATATTGCAGCTCCGTTATTTTTTAGTAACTTAGGGCATTTCACATTAAATTATTAAATATTTCATAAACTAATTATATTGTTCATTTCACAACATTAAAGATAAAACTAATTACTTCATAAATAGTTGCTAGTCTTGCTACGTATATACAACCTGAACATGGAGCTTGATGACATGGTAGAAAATATAGGATAATAAAATGCACAAATAATGTTTTCTTATTTTTAATATATATTCCTTTTTATGTATAAAAGAACTTTTATAGGTAAAGAATATATAAAGCACGATCATTTTTCAATAACTAGAATTTATTAATAAGCTTGACCAACGTAAAGATTGAATATTAAATACATGCATTTTTCTTGCATCTCTTTTATAAAAGTAAAAACTAGTGTTTACCCCGTGCTTCACACGGGCTCCTATGTATTCTAAACTTTTGAGATTTTATAAATATAATTTTAGTTGTTTTAGTTTTCTAATAGTGACAAAATATGTTTTATACTGATGGAATATATATTGGTATGTTAATTTAAAAACAAAAAATTATACAAAATTAATGGTCATTGAATTAATTAGTAATAGAAATGGTTTGAATTAATAAAATATTATAATAAAAAGTGGATTAGTTACATGCTTAATGATACATCATTAGAGAATATATATGTGTCACAATGTCACTTGTCAGTTGTCATCCTTTAATTAAACCAACTTTATTCTATTCACTTTGTTGAAAAATATATGTAGCAATAAAATAAATAATGTAGTAAGATAAAGTTTTTGGAACAAAGTATTTAATTAATAAATATGCACATGTAAAAAAATTATACAATCATTTTTTGAGAAGTAATACACTAAAATAAGTTGTGGATTGTATAAAAATAATTTTATGCGTGTGTGTGTGTGTGTCTATTCAAAATACGGAATATATTTTACTATGGTGAAATATATATTTTTAGAAATAAAGAAAATGAAAAATTTTATACAAACGTATTAAAAGATATTTAAAATGGGTGCAATGCATATATCCACTTCATAAATGAGTGCACATGTGGATGCACATGTGGCATGCCCCATGTCAACACTACAACAACTAAACTTTAATTTATTTTACATATATATATATAGATTTTGGTTCCTGTGAGAATGAGATCTTAGGAAAGAAATGAGAATGAATACGGTGCGTCCAATCTGTACCTGCCTGAACTATCGCAAGAGGGCTTTTTAGTATTTTCCTCACAATTTATTAACTATACGCAGTTCCCATTCGATAATAGCAGGCCCGATGAATTTTCTTTCCACATTTCTCTCCCATGTTCAGAAGTAAACTCCGGATTTCTCTCCCACCGAATCAACCACGTTCTCTCTTTCTTTGTTGAAATGGAGAGATCTTCGATCTTCATCCCTACGATATCTGCCAGAATCCTCACTGCACTTTTCGTTTCCATTGGTCCGATTGTTTCTCAGTTTCTATTCACCGTTTACACATCCAATTTTTCCATGGATTCAGGTATTTTTTCAATTCTTCACAGTTAAGTTGTTTTCATCATTTTCAATTTCGTTTTATCCAGTGCTAGGGATCCCATCCATTTGAAAATGCAGTTTTTCAATTCGCTGTGCTTATGTTTTTTTTCTACACCACCCACAGATGATGGTTCATCAATGCAAACAGACCAACCATTTCCGGAACAGGGATTTGCTCCACCATGTCCAGACGAGTCCAAACCTAGGGTCGGTATGCTTTTTCTAATTATAGAAGATGGAATTGCATTCTACAATAATTATGCAGCGTTGGTTGGTTTTGACACACGGAAAAGCACTTCAACGAAGTCACGGGATGGTGTTATTGTTTGGCAGTATGTTGTTTGCAACCGGGAGGGTCGAAAAAATGTTTCTTCCATGCCCAGGCCACTAGCACAAGACCGTGAAGATTCAGACCCTATTCCCAAAAAAAAGAGGAGATGCATCTCAAACCGTATTGGATGCAAGGCACGAGTGACATTGAGACTATCTGGCAATGTTGGATATTCCATTGTATTTTTCGAAGAACACCACAATCACCATATGCTGTCCGCTCCCTGTAGGCCATTTTTGAAACTGAATAGGAATCTTGACATTGGACACAAGAAATTTATCTTGAATTGTGCAAAGGCCAATATTGGTACAATGAAGTCTTACCGCCTGTTTAAAGAATCTGTAGGTGGGTATGACAACATTGGAGCTACCGCAGTGGATTTCAAGAACTTTAAGCGAGATCTTAAAGCTTACATAGCTGGTGGTGATGCACAAATGGTCATTGACAAGCTTTTCAGGAAGCACGAAACATGTTCTGCATTTTTCTTTGAGTATGATGTCGATGAAAGTGACCAACTTACAAGGCTATTCTGGTGTGACCCCGTTGCTAGGAAGAATTATTCGTTGTTCGGGGATGTTGTCTCATTCGATGCAACTTACGAGACAAACAGGTATCCTGGTCATGGCTGCACAGTAGCAAGACCTTTATGTTCTTTCAATGTTTACACCATTGCTCAATTGTCTTACACTTTCATGTTTGAATCACATGTCCTCCATTTATGCAGATACAATATGATTTTCGCTCCATTCACGGGCGTAGACAATCACTGTAAGTGCATTACTTTTGGGGCTGGTTTGCTAACTAGGGAGGATGACGAGTCATATTCATGGCTATTTCGTTGTTTCTTAAATGCTATGGGAAATTCCCCGAAGTGCATCATCACTGACCAAGATCCTTCATTGCGAGGTGCAGCCCAAAAGGTATTTCCCCAAACTTCACACCGGTATTGTATGTGGCATATAATGAAAAAAGTTGGTGGTAAAGTGGATGACGAGTTGGCTAAACATTCAGAGTTTCTGACAAAATTGAATGCAATTTTTTGGAGTCCTTATCTTGAGCCTATAGATTTTGAAAAGAATTGGCATGATCTGATGGCTGCGTATAATTTAGACAATCATAAATGGTTTCAAAAACTATTTGAAATACGTTTCTCTTGGATCCCCGCGTACTACAAAGATCTGTTCATGGGTGGCTTATTACGCACCACATCACGGTCAGAAAGTGAAAACAGCTTCTTTGACGATTTCACAGGACAGAATTTTAGCCTTGTAGAACTTCTTATGCAGTTTGAAAGTGCTATGGACTCTCAACGGCATAAAAATGCTGACTTGAATGCTGATGATGAAGCTTGTTACCCTGAATTCAAGACTCCGCTGGACATTGAGCACCACGCAGCATCTGTTTACACAATAACAATTTTCTACGAGGTACAAATGGAGATATCCGAAGCTTGCTTTTCTTGCCGTGTACTTCATGTCGATGAACTAGATTAGATGGCCAACAGGTGCAATATTTAATTAAGGAAAAAAGGGGCAAGAGTTTCAAAGTTCAATTCTCCCGCATTGCTGCACCTGTAAACATTACCTCCAACGGGGTCTACTGTGCAGACATATTTTCCTAGTTTTCAAAGATGAGAACATCCGCCAGATCCCCGACATGTACATTACGAGCAGGTGGTGTAAAACCAGATTTATTAAGCCCATGTATGATGTGCCCGATGCAGATTTTGAAGCTCTATCCGCTGTTGAAGAAAAGAAAATTGCATTAAACCGCTTGTGGTCAGATCTTTTCTTCTGTGTTTTTGCCGTTGAGCAAAAGCCAGATTTGTTGGGTGGATTTTCAAAGATTATCCGTCAACAGAAGGACATCCTCGAAACCGCGCTACGGTCGGGTGTTGTAAATACTCAGAACACCATCTTTGAATGTTATTATGGAGTACCTGCCCCGGCCAATATAACAGTACTACCACTAAACCTGTACACAACAAGGGAAGTGGCAAGAGAATCAAAAGTGCAAAAGAGTTTAGCATTGAACAATCAAAGAAGAATAAACGAATGTGCAGAAAATGTCAGCAACTTGGGTATCATGACAGTAGGAATTTCCCCAAAAACATTTCAGGGTGATTGCATTAGACTTTATTTGTAATGTTCTTAATTTTATTTCCTTTATTCTAACTTTCATTACGCTCTCAATACGTCGTGTGGGTTGAATTAACAGCTTTGCAATTGCTAACCCAACGTGGTGCTTTTACTTTTGTATTTTTCTCTCCCTCAATGCTTTAAGTAATCTATTCCAATCTACAATTGACAACATCTTTTTATGATTCCCGTTTATGCAGAGCATACCCCTTATTAAAAACGTCGGCAAAACACAACGACGTGTCACGTATTAAATCTACCGTCATTTGTGGTGATGCAACAAACAGACCTTATTACGATCAACATGATGAACATTAAGAGAAAAAAAATCTCTCAAATTCATTATTTTATTGGTCCTGCTTCCAAACTATCAAGGCTTACCACACACTCAATGTCCTTGGAATAGAGGCTTACCACACCCACGCATGATGACTTTGAATATATGCATTAACTTAACGAGTCCAAACAGTGCAAACACTCCGGGAAAAGCAACCATGTACTCATATACATACTTTACAACCACATCACCATTTCACTTCTTTATAAATGAATTCTCTTATTTTTACCATTCATGTTCAAGGTAAAATAATCCACTCATGACATATCCTACCACACGTGAGCTGATGCAACAACATGACATTATCATGCACTACCTGATGATCATTAAGATAGAAAATGGTCCAGGGTTCATTTTTAAAATGTTCATGTTTCCAAATAATAAATAACGGCCATCATGTCCTATGGGATAAAAGGGTCAAAACTGCTTTATAAATTTCTGCACATGCATGCTAACATCAAACATATGCATTACCCCAATGGAGGGATGATCAAATTACCACCCTGGTCCAATTAACAATAATACAACCATACTAGCATTTTCCAACATCACTAGAATTTATTTCTTTAAACCTGAATTCTTACATTCTTCCCATGCCTGTATAAGTTAAGTAAATGCATTTCCAAAAGTAACACACTGCACCGTTATAGAATAAAAAAAACTTTTATAATTTCCAAAATTTTTACTAGGCAGCACAAAATGACAGCATCCCAAATGTTTCAACATACAAAAACAAACCGTCAACAAAAATCAAACCGTCACATTCAAACCATATTGCCATAAAAAATTCAAACATAAAACGACCGACACAATAAACGAAATACACTGCAATAAAAGTTACATAAGGCCAACCACGCATTTGTTTCTGACCATCATCATAGCAAAAAAACCAAACATAACAAACCACATAATGTTCACCCCTTCATGAAGTCCTTTGAATTCTTCAAATTCACTTCCTTCATTTCATTCACTTCGGCAACTGATATGCAAGCACAATACTTGGACCTAAGGGTGTTCACTGCCTTCCGGTCTTCCTTGGATAAACCACAGTCCCATCCCTCTAAACCTCGGCCCATGTATGTCTCCATGTGCCGCATTGTTGCCACACCATACTCATAAACAGATGTGACATCCCTCCACGACATCTTCAAACGCGTTGGTTTCTGGGAACACACCTTCCCAACCTTCCCTTCCAATCCTTGATTGCTAAAATACTTCACAATCATGTCAAGCTGCAGTAGGTATCACAACAGATGGCTGGTAAACATTTATTTAAAAATATAATTCGAAAGCAATCACTACAATTTATTTAAACTTACAACGTTAGTTGGCATTCCTTCATACTTATCATCTGCTTTTGCCGACGACGAGGAAAGATCCAAAAGTTCAACCTTCATAGCCTTGATGTTCACACAAACACAATAACACCACTTCAACTGCATTATTGGAAAGAAAATCTGCCAAGCACAAAAACCATATATTATGCATATCTTGATCGTATTCTAAAACACTATGGCTATCAAATCAAGGAAGATTAACAAAACCGATAAACAATAACATTACCATATCCGCACTAAATGGGGATGTGCATGTGTTACCAGACTCCAATGCATCACAAAACAACTTAAACGCAGTATCTTCGTCTGGGATATCACCCTCAGATGTGTATAGCTGTAACACACACAATGTAAGTGTCTCACAGTAAAAAAACATTTTATTTTCAAATGAAACACAAACTCTTACACATTTCATTCCTTTGGCAAAGAATCTAGAAGGCGACCCAATGCTACGGTATACTTCCTTATGATTCATGATTGTAGACCATGCATCGATGACTCTTGGCGAAATGTGTTCACCAGCATTTAATGTCATCAGATCCCCACGATCCAATACCACATTGCCACACTTATAAACTATTTCATCCCTAGTCACGAATTAAGTGAAACGTTCAAGATCGAAAGAATTAAATGCATTTAAATTTAAATAGCACGCAACTCTGTAATACCATATCCACATACCTTGAGGCATCTTTAGTTTTCATCAACCACTTCTAGATACGAGATTCGACACTGCTCAGGTTATCTCTTGGGTCCACTGCACGTGCAACGTAAGGTGACTTCATAATCCCTGCTGATTTTGCTTTCCTCTTGACCCTCTCATCCTCATCGCGAAAAATCTGAGCACTCTAATCTCAAAGTAAAAAAATTAATAAAGAATAAAAAAAACTCTAGCAGAATGCACAACCATTGCGACATCTTTCACTTTTTACTAACTCACTCATACCTGCTCTTCATTCTTTCTTTTCTTTACTAAATTTCTGGCAGCCTTTCTGTTTCTCACTTCCTTTTCAATCTGCACCACATCATTTACTCAACACATTATGATCAATATTCAATATGAAACTACGCATGATGGAAAATTGTGATGAAGACCTGATCATTACGCAGATGGACATCATCATTCGTCCCTTTTGTTTTCTCAGAGTTGACATCCTCTTCAGACATTGGAGCACCTTCAGAAGTAATTTGTTTACAGATATTCTCCACATTCATATCCTGCCCAACACTCTCCATCCCCTCTAATACATGCTGCTCCCTAACTTCATTGTTGTCCTGCACCCCTATATTTAGGTTCCTCGCACCCTGCTTAAACACATGCGAATAAATTCTTAAAAAACCAAAACATCTAAAATTTTTAGTATCTACAACTACTAATTACACACATACCACCTCTTCCATTCTGCTTCTCTTCTCACTGTCCATCCCTCCATTGCCACTTTGCCCTCCTCTAGCAACCTGCATCACACCACATTTATAAACATACATGATACATAATACACAGCTTGTGGTGCAGTCTAACATTGGCCATGTATGTACATTAACCTGGTTATTCGTTTCCAAGCCGTTGTTGGTTGCATCTCCATCACCCTCACCAGTTACTTGCACAGCTGACTCTGGAGCAATATCAGTTTTTTTTCAGCAGTAGAATTCACCATGTTTGTGTCATGGCCTACTATCTCCATGCCGTCCAGTATCTGCGTAAATCCAAGGCTAAAGGATGGCATATCGTTAAGCTGTTCTTCATATTTAGATCTCAGCACAACGGCCTTTTCCATCTCATCGGCTGCTGACAATAATTCTGGGCTGCTCCAGAAGCTGTCATCATCTAGACCCGGTATTGCATTCCATTTCGATTTTTTTTCACTAGAGCACTTGGGAGTGACACCAATCAACTTGTTTCCCAAATCTCTTAAATTACAAAAATTTTCACATCCCGATAGTTCCTTTGGTGCTTCCTGAACCATTGTTATCATGTCAATTATCGTGCTTGCTAGGATCTTGCTTTTGGCCGCAAATTCCCTCACAAGCACCTAAATGAATGAGAACAAACATCTACTCTTATCATTTACACCCACGCACCACCGCTCTTAAATTAAAAAAATGCAAAATACATATTGGACATAAGTTACCTTCAAATCTTGTTCATCGCTTGAATGCACTGCAGATGAATCACCAACACCAAGCGTTGTTGGTGCAGCATTACGCTCAGACATCTCACTCAACTCTATCCGCTTGACTTTATCCAAAGGCCCACAGTCATGCCCTGCTCCAAACCCACCACTTCTAACTTCTTCATTCTCCCTCTCCCGTAGCTCCTTCCCAGTCCATCCCTGTAGCGCAGGAAATTTTCTCGCCACTCTTTTTGTGAATATACCAACACGATCAATATAAAAAACCTGTATACTAAAAAGTCAGAAGATGCATAATATTAACAACAAAGTGTATACAAATGTAAATAACTCATACCATCAATACAAGGAGTGGTCCACAATAGATCTTTCGGTTACTTTTATCCCACTTCAGCTTGTTGTCAATCAATTTATCCAAAACATATTCACACCAATTCATCCGTGCCACTCAGTCCACGTCTCTTAAATGGTCCATTACCAAAGTATTGGTGTATCCATGTGAGGTGCTATCCACCATGACCGTCATAACCATCAACACAAAATGCCTTATAAACCAATCTCCTCCGTCCGTACAGCTTAGCATCTTTTCCACCAATTCAGATGGTGTTATCCTTGTTTTACTACTCCCAAACTGGAGTCTCCACTGCTTCAGTAAATTAGTGTCCCTATTGCTCTTATTATTCTCAATTTTCAAACCTTCACAAGGCAACCCCAAAACATTGTGCACATCACTCGACGTGATGTGCAACTTTGCACCCCCTGGCAGTACCAAACTGCAGCTACGAGCATCAAAATTATTGACCAACCAATATCCCAACCTCGCTGGTAACTCAAGGATGTTCATTCCCAACAAAGCCCCAAAACCAATTCGCACTACTACTGCACGCTGCACATCATTGAGTTGTTTCAAAGCTGTCGTTATTAAATGGGGTGATGACCTGGATGTTAGTCTCTGGTATGGAGCTTTAAAATCCACCAACTTCACCCTTGGCTTTCTCTTGGATGTTTTCGTTACATGTTTGGGCGGGGGATTTTCAAAAGCCTCATCACTGTCATCTTCATCTATAGCTTTGTCCATGTGCCTTCACTCTCATCCTCCTCGCTGCCACCCTCCCCATTACATTCTTCTTCCAGCTCTTCATAAACTACATCCTCATCCGACTCTCCACCCGAGCCCTCATTGTAATCCTTTGACTCATCTTCGTCTTCATCAGCTATTTCCGTATCATCTTTATTCGTTTCATCGTCGTTTTCATCGATATTCAAATGCACAGGTGACCTGTTACCTTGCATTTTCCGCAACGCATTCATCAACCTACCACTACGCCGCCTTGGTGTTGTCGATGTCACTGAAATAACACTTCTACTCCCCTCATTTTTTCCTGCACTAGTCACCTCTTTTCCAGCTCCCACTATTTGAGTTTCAAATATATGAATAACTCATTAGAAATTAATAACACTTAAGACAACCAAATCCAAACATAGACAAAACATAAACACCTTGGATACATACATCATGCACTGCATAAAAAACAAACTCCACTTACACAACGCACTAATTCCAACAACAACATCAGTACATTCCCGTTAAAAAAATATAAACCATCTAAACATCTATACTATGCATAAAATCATACTGATGTTTCACACATAGTGAATGCACTGATACTGACACATCATGCACATTCTATATCAAACACAGCATCACACTTTCTCTCCATCCACAATGCGCATAAACATAAAAAAACCAAAGCATCATGCCTCTTTACCAATGCATCACCCCCCTCTGAAGTAAATTACAAAAACATCATCTACACTCTGTCAAACACATGGGGCATGACCGATGGAATGCAACAAACAAATTACACCAAAGATTAACAAACCATGAACTAATAAAAAAGCACAGCCCACTAACACCCTCATTCTGCATACACAATCTATTAAACATGGTTATACTTATATTCACAAACATCACCCGTAATCAAACATATTGCACTCGCAGACAATGCATCCACACCTCTCGACCTCACGCCCTTATTCGTAAAAAAAATTCAATTTACCCAATTCCAAACCCTTATTCCTTAAAAAAACAAATTTCCTCCCAAATTCAAAACAAAGTGCAAAAGTAACACTAACACACACATGCAACGCATCCCATCCACTAAAAACCCAAAAAAACAACCAAACGAAACTTGAAAACATCGGCCTCAACTTTAATTACTCAGCATCAGGATGCATCGCCGTGTTCTTACAACTCTTCAATTTCACAAACCTCTTCGCAATACCACTTGTAGCCATCGTCGTCTACTCTCTTTCGCCGTTAGAGGATGGTACTCTTTGGAAGAACGGAGAAAGTTAAATGTTTATTGGCTCTGCAGCTTCATGCTTGGTAAGCGGGAAAAGTGGGCTGCGTATAACCAGGCGTATCATTGCGTATCATGATTCCTGATTTTTAATGCAATCAGTCTGACAAATTTGCCCTTCTAAGTGATTTTTACCTAAAATAATGCACCCACGCATATTGCTCACCTTATTTAACACCCGATTTTAAGATTCATTCCCAGCCCTCCGATGCACTTAATCCAGCCATCCCAAATCATTCTCATTTCTCTCCACAAGGACCATTCTTACAGGAACCACCCCCTATATATATATATATATATATATATATATATATATATATATATATATATATATATATATATATATATATATATATATATATATATATATATATATATATATATATATATATATATATATATATA
>OOIL02004906.1:40607-87198 GCA_900332095.2 Cuscuta campestris | reverse complement strand
TACATTACTATTTATAAAAAATAATACTAATTATTATTAAATATAAAAACTATTGTAACAAAGGATATAAAAACCGGAAATAAAATTTGTGAATAAAAGTAATAAAGTAATCAAAGTAGGAAATACATAAAAAAATTGTACGCCTAAGAATTAAAAAAGCAAAGGTTCACCTTTTTTAATTCCATATTTGCGTCATACTATT
This sequence comes from Cuscuta campestris, assembly GCA_900332095.2. Lineage (NCBI taxonomy): Eukaryota > Viridiplantae > Streptophyta > Magnoliopsida > Solanales > Convolvulaceae > Cuscuta > Cuscuta campestris. The sequence goes on along the minus strand of OOIL02004906.1, from coordinate 86,996 downwards.
TTGTTTTTTTAATTCCCAAATATTGAAATACTTAAATATGGAATACTGGAATATTAAAAAATATTAATGGTAATCATCAATCATCAATCATATTCTTAAAATCAGGGGAAATTTTGCCCAGTCAATTTCCCGCCCAAATGCACTCTTCTATGAGTCATCTTTGAAGATTTCATCATCTATCGTTAATATACGATAATCTAAAAAAGGTAAGAATCTCAATCTATATTATTACATAGGTACTATTAAAGAATGAAATAAATACAAAATGATAAGAATTAGAAAAGGAAATCAGAAGCAAAGGTTGCGTTATTTTTTTTGTTTTATTTTTAAAATTCTAAATATGAAAATAATTTTATTTAATTTTAATACAGAAATAATAAAAAAATATTAATGGTAATGCGTTAAAAATTTTGTAACATGATCAGATAAAAATCTACTCCGTAATATATTACATTTAAAAGTCTGTATATATAATATTACATTACGATTTATAAAAAATAATACTAATTATTACTCATTAAATATAAAAACTATTGTAACAAAGGATATAAAAACCGGAAATAAAATTTGTGAATAAAAGTAATAAAGTAATCAAAGTAGGAAATACATAAAAAAATTGTACGCCTAAGAATTAAAAAGCAAAGGTTCTCCTTTTTAATTCCATATTTGCGTTATACTGTTTTGTTTTTTTAATTCCCAAATATGGAAATACTTAAATATGGAATACTGGAATATTAAAAAATATTAATGGTAATGTGTTAAAAGCTTTGTTACATATGTCATAAAACTCTACTCCGTAATATAGTACATTCAAAAATACGTGTATATAATATTACATTACTATATAGAAAAAATAAGGAAATCAAAGGCAAATGTTGCGTTATATGGTTTATTTTTTATTTCCATATTTGAATTATATTTTTTTATATATCTAAATATGGAAATAATTTAATACTTATGGAAATATGTGTTCATTTTTTTGTATAAATTTATTTTAATTGAATTTAGTTTTAATACCAAAGTAATAAAAAGTAAATATATTAATGATAATGTGTCAAAAGTTTTATAACACGATCATATACAAATATAATACATTACATTTAAAAGTTTGTATATATAATACTAGATCACAATATAAAAAAATAATATTGATTGATATTAAATATAAAAACTGTTATAAATAAGGAAACAAAAACTGGGTACAAAACAACATTATTGTAAAAAATAAAAAATATTGATTAGTATTATATATAAAGAGTTTCAAAGAGTTTTTTTTATTTACATATTTGTGAATAAAATAATAGAGTAATGAAAGGATGGAATAATTATAAAAAATGGTAAAAATTAAAAAAGAAAATTACGAGTAAATAGATTATGTGAGCCGTTAGAACATAGAAGACGTATTGTTATGTTTTAAGAAGAAAATAAGAAGAAAATAAATTCTTTCTTATATAACTTCATCCGATAAAAATCTAAAATATTACATCTGAAAGTCTGTTATATAATACGGTCATGGAGTATTACCTTACTATATGAATAAGAAAAATAATATTGTTATAAATAGGGAAACAAAAAACCGGATATAAAATAAGTGTACATTATTGTATATAATAAAATAATACTAATTAGTATTATATATAAAGATTTTTAAAGAGTTTTGTTTTTTATTTGCATATTTGCGAATAAAATAATAGCGTAATGAAAGAAGGAAATAATTGTAAAAATTGGTAAGAATTAAAAAAAGGAAATCGCGAGGAATAAATTAACTGAGATGTTAAAATGTGTATTGTTACGTTATAAGAAGAATGGCCTGAAGATTTGTATTTATGATTTAGAGAATATTTCCACAAGATGTACCACTAATATAGTTAATAAAGAAGATTTTCAAATTTTGTAATTTATATGATATTCATGCTTTACAATAATAAAAAACATTATATCTCATTATATGGTGTATTCCCTTTATTATGCAATATAATGACATCGATATAAATTTATAATTTAAATACGAGCCGTGCAACGCACGGGTGTGATACTAGTGTGTATATATATATATATATACACACACATACATACATACATACATACATATATATGTATGTATGTATGTATGTATGTATGTATGAAAATTAAAATAACAATCATGGTTACAACGATAAGGTATCTGCTACCTCACTTCATTTTGTACTCCATTTTATACTCTAAAGATTTATCCTGACATAGAATGTAAGTGCAACACTGACATATAATGTCAGGGCAAAGCCTTGAGGTACAAAATGAGGTACAAATATGGGTTCAAGTAGAATTTTCCAAACTATAAACCTCACCCTCCTTTTAAAACTTACCCTTTTTCCCCATTATTTAGATATTTTTCAATTTGAGTAAATTACATAATTGATCTTTTATAACAAAGGGGTTTCCTTATTTAGTCCTCTATTATCAAATATTATCATGGTGATCCTTCTTTTATAGGTATCTTTCCACAAATAATTCTTTTTTTGATTTTGTATCATGTTAGTTTTAATTTGAGGGCTAAAAGTGTAGTTTCAAAATGATAATATATCTTTCTTGTCATATACAATTCCAAAGGTCACTCCCGATGCGTCGTTTGTGAATTACAGTCACTTTCTACTATAACCATAGTCTTCAGATATGAATTTTTTTCAGAATCCTAACCCATAATAATAATTATTATTCTTGTGTTATCTATCTAACCAATATCAGAATACTTCATTGGACATAAGGTTGATGTCAAATTATACTTTTACCTTTTAAATTAACACCATCATGTCAGATGATAAAAAAGAATCATTTGTGGAAAAGTACCCATAAAAGAAAGACCATAAGGGTAATATTTGATAAGAGATGACTAAATATGAAAACCTCCTTGTTATAAAGGACCAATTATGGAATTTACTCTTTCAATTTTTTAAAAGTTTTCTTCTTTTGTGTTACGATAAAGAGAAGCGCAAGAAGGGACCGAATCCCAAAGGGATTCAGTTTGGTATTTTTCTATTTTAGTTTAGTTCTCGTTTTAAAAAATAGGATTATGGTAGGAATAGAAGTTTATCTATTTACTTTTACCCTCTTCCTATACAAATATGATTAAATCTTTGTAATCTTCAAGACAATTCAATATAGAATTTTTGTCTCCTCCAAAGGGATTGGATTCTCTTTTCTATCTCTCTTGTAACATTTTGGTTTAGAAAAATATAGCTGAATTTTGAAAAAAAAATGAATGATTTGAAAGAAGCGAAAAGAATTTAAAAAAGAAAAAACTAAAAGGAGTGGATAAAAACTAGAAAGAAATTTTAAAAATGTTAAAAGTTTAAAGTTAAATCCAAAAAAGAGAACCTAAATATACCACAGCTGCCTGCAACAAACTATTTTAACAAAAACTCATAGCTATTAATGAATCTAGGAAAACAATCTAGGAAAACAAGAAAGAAGAGTATTTTATTTTCAAACTTGAAAAAATTGGACTATGATAGAAACTGATACAATTTGATAATAATTGGTCTTATTCAATATTGAAGGATACTTCTGAATTACATGAGAGAGTTTCAATTCAAGTAGGAAAAGAATATAACAATAAGGAAATAGAGAAATAAAGAAAGGAATTAATTAATAATATTCTATTTCCTAATATCCCCCGCAAGCTGATCAGCGGAGACAAGGGGCAGCTTGGAGCACAAGTATTCGAATGGAACTGGCGAAATCGGCTTCATGAGAATGTCTGCTAACTGCTTTGATGAAGGAACATTGTCATAGTGCCTACGATTACTTCATCTCGTACAAAGTGACATTCTGAACCAACATACTTCATACAATCATGTAGAACCGGATTTTTGGTGACACAGATTGTTGACTCATTGTCACAGTATAAGCGATGTTTCAGTGGAGGAATGTCCAACTCATCAGTAATATGGCGTAGCCACATAGTTTCGGCCACGCCTGCAGCCATAGCACGATATTCAGCTTCAGTGGAAGATCTGAAACACGAATCCGCTTTTTTCGTACACCAAGAAATGAGATTGGGACCAAGCAAGAGGATGTAACCAGTGGTAGACTTGCGATGATCTTTATCTTTCGCCCAATCAAAATCAGAGTTAACAGATAGATCGAATTCCCCTTGCGAAAAAGAAGACCACGGTGTAGAGTACCTTTATTGTAGCGTAGGATACGCGGCAAGGCGTGATAATCTTGCTCGGTCGAGTTGTGCATAGTTTGAGACATCCGATTAACAGCATACTCGATATCCGGACGAGTAACAACTAAATAATGCAAACCACCAAAAATACTCTGAAAGTGAGATGGGTCCTTGAAAGGAATAGAAGGCTTGATGACAGGCCTAGCCGCCATGGGAGTAGCGGCGGGATGACATTCAGACATCCCTGCCAGGTGTAAGAGGTCACATGCATATTTTGTCTAATGGAGTACCATGGAATTCTTGGTGCGCCTAACTTCCATGCCAAGGAAGTAATATAGAGGACCAAGTTATTTCAACTTGAAGTCGCGGTGCATGGCCTGAGTAACTTAAAATATGAGGGCAAACGAGCTTTCAGTAATGACAATACCATCAACATAGACTAAGACAATGATTGTTCCTCGAACATAGTGGCAATTAAAGAAACTGGTATCATGAATACAACAACAAAATCATAGGCCGTGCAAAAAAGAGGACATGCGTGTGTACCACGCACTTGGTGCTTGTTTGAGACCATGCGAGGACTTCCGCAGCTTGCGAACATAGTGTGCCCGTTGGGGATTTATGTATTATGGTGGCTGCTCGGTATAGATATCCTTGTCCACAGTGCCATGAAGAAAGACACTACTATCATCCAACTGATGAAGAGGCCAATCACGATTAAGAGCCAAGGAGAGAACAACGCGTATCGTTTGTTGTCTAACAACAGGGTTGAAAGTCTCTTTATAATCAATATCATACTCCTGATGATAACCTTTGGCTACAAGACGATCCATATACCTTGAAACTGATCCATCAGTGTTCCGTTTAATACGATACACCCATTTGCAACCAATCAGAGTGTGATTCTTAGGCGGTGGCACCAAATCCCGTGTACGTTGTTTATTCAAAGCAACAAATTCATCATCCATAACTTGACATCAAATACTATTTCCAGAGGCTTGGTGGTATGTGCAAGGCTTGGTGGTAGGGGAGTCTTATCAAGAGTGGTGATGGTATAAGCTTTTGGCTTGAAGATTCTAGATTTGGCACGGGTTTGCATAGGATGCGTGCTTTGGGCTGATGTACGGTCGACCATGGTTGTCGGACGACCCATGGGATCGACCTTCTGTAGGGTATCCAGAAGGAGTTGTTGGGACAGTCGACCGTGGTTAGGGGTACGGTTCAGGTGGTTGATCGCTTGTAGCATGTCTAGAATAAGTTGTTGGGACGGTCGACCGTGGTTGGAGGTACGACCCTTTTGCTCGACCGTTTGTGGCATAATGTTTTTGTGCGGTACTTGAGCATGCGAGCCTTGGCTTGGTGGGAAAATAGGTGAGATATGGGAGCTGGACGAAAGAGACGACAGTCTAGAATATGGAAACTGATCATCGACAAACTGAACATGATGAGAGACATATATTTTTTGAGACACGGGATCATAACATTTATACCCTTTAATGGTAAGATGATATCCTAGAAAGACACATGGAGTAGAGCAGGGCTGAAGTTTGTGTTGGGTGTGAGCTCCAACGGAGGTACAAGCGTTAACTCTTTGTACATTATTAGGGTGAAAAAAATTATGATTGTATATTATAAGAACAAAAAAGATAAAAAATCTTTTTGAATATGACTAAAAAAGTATGAAAATATCAAAAATAAAAGTTAAGTCTTTTAGGACCAAAATAGGAGTATAATAGTAGTATGATGTTAGATTACACGTTGACAGTGTGATAGAAAAGTGATGACATTGTAATATATCATTATGATCAATCAACTGTTGGCAATTCCCGACGGCAACGGATGGCAGTGTGCCGGTAATAGTGTGACAGTTACAATGTGACAATGTGATGAGTTTGGCAGTGTAACAATGACATCGATTGACTAAAATTATGTTCAAATCATTTTATACGAAAAAAGGTGTGAAATTAAAAAATAAAAATTACATATTAAATAACTACATCAAAAAATCTACAAAATTAGAGGTGACACGACTATATTATTTTATCAAATAAATAAAGAAAATAAGTCAAAAAATATAATAAAATTTGACCCTATGAATAGTGAACGAGAAGATAATGTTTAGAGGAAGATATCATTTTTTTAGATTTTTGGAGTTCTCCCAAAAAATATTTCGAGTTATATCTTGGGTGATAAATATAATCGGGTATGATAAAATCGAGGGGCCAAACGGGGGTTTAGACGTCGTTACTCTCCGGCCGTCTAACGCTTACCGGTCCGACGCTTCGCCGTCTCGGCCACACAAAAAGTGCCGTCTACTGTGTCTCTGTGTGCGTATATATACATTGGCTCTCCATTTCTGGCTTCAGCTCCCACAAATCCGCGAGCTTGTTCTTTCTCTCTCTCTCTCGATCTCTCTACTTCGTTGTTTTAATCTCAGGGAAATGGGAGAGGAGAAGTCCAAGCCCGCCGGCGGCGTCTGGCCGACTGTGAAGCCCTTCGTCAACGGAGGTTGCTCCGGCATGCTCGCCACCTGCGCCGTGCAGCCCATCGATATGATCAAGGTATGTTCTTTTTCCTCTTTAAACTCGAAGTAAACTCAGTTTACATTGCAGATCTCCGTATGAGATCTTCAATTTATGTTGCTCTAGATTGGTATTTGAATCATCTGGCTGGCATCGGGAGTTCATGAATCTCAGATCTCCTTAGCTTTTTTAAGCATCGGGAGTTCATGAATCTCAGATCTTGCCGTGCAGCTGCTTTGCTAGGATCTGCATTACATATTACTTGAAAATAAATTGCGCTTAGTTTTGATTTGATTCGTTTGTGATTTTATAGGTGAGAATCCAGTTGGGCCAGGGATCAGCTGGCCATGTTGCCAGGACTATGTTGAAAAATGAAGGGTTTGGTGCTTTCTATAAGGTTTGTAATTAATTGTGCTTTACTGTAATTAGTTAGTCACTTATTTGCCTTACCCATAGATCTGAATTGTGATTTGAATCTCTAGTCAAATTCAAGTCAAAGTATGTTGGTTGAGATGGACCTATACCTGTCTTATTCATCTACCTGAAGTTTTGCTAGTTAGTCTGTTGTTGTGATGCAAGTCATATTCAAGCTCTGCAGGATGCAGGGTAACTTCTGACTGACCCTTTTTAAGGGGAAGACTATGGATAGGTTAGTCTATATACTGGATAATGGAATTGAAATGCTGTATGTCTACCTATTATGTTATGAATGCCTTCAATTTTTATAAATAAAACCTGAAATTTATTCATCCAGACCGGGTTTAAGCTTTCTTCAAGTTCAAATTCATTCGGTTTTAGTTAGATCCTGCTTAACTTGGTTAATCATTGCCTAGGTGTTAGCTCTCCTAGATGTCTAAGTATTTTTTCATGGTCAAGCTCACATTTTCTTCCCAGCTCCTGTTACAACATTGTGATTGACCACCTTGTCCATCGTGCATATGTACCATATCTATGGAGATAACCTTTCTTTTAACATCAACTTGTCATGTCAAACAGGGTCTGTCTGCTGGACTTCTTAGGCAAGCTACATATACAACTGCCCGGCTTGGAACATTCAGGTAAATTCTTGTGTTCTTTAGAGCAATTGATACTGCCATGTTATTAACTTGGGATTTTTATCACAAAATACCCCCGACCAAGAATCAAGATTTATCTTATTGACGTTTGAAAGACTTGATATCTTTCTTTGCCTTGGTTGGGTGTGTTAAATGAGAGATACTTCCATTGTGTAATTGTTGATGCCACGTTCTCTTCGGGTTCAAGTTTCCAACTCCTATATTGCTCCTATTGATTTGTAATCAAAAGTATGTTTCGCATTGAAATTCTTGTCCTGAAGTTGAAGGAGCATTGTCAGTGTTATACCTTCTCTTTGAGGGCCAGTTAGGAACTTGGAAATTAGTTGGGAAAGAAAGCATGCAGGAAAGCATCATGGAAAATTGGAAGGAACAAAAGGTGTAGGGGATAATATAAGGTTAATATGTGTTGAATTTTAAAAGAGCCAATCATATTGCAGTTTCCTTAGGAGTGTTTGATGTGGAACCCTATAATAACTTAAAGATCTTTTCCACATTTTAAACCAAGTAAATGCTGCATCATCATTATTATGAGTTTTGATTGATCCTTTCCTTTTCTAATTTGGGGGCTTCTACAACAGAATCCTAACAGACAAGGCTGTGACAGCCAATAATGGGAAGCCTTTGCCTCTATACCAGAAGGCACTGTGTGGACTAACTGCAGGAGCAATTGGAGCATGTGTCGGCAGTCCTGCTGACTTGGCACTCATCCGTATGCAAGCCGATGCGACCTTACCTGCTGCTCAGCGACGTCACTACAAAAATGCCTTCCATGCACTATACCGCATTGTTGCCGATGAAGGCTTTCTATCCCTTTGGAAGGGTGCTGGACCTACAGTTGTGAGGGCAATGGCATTGAACATGGGGATGCTTGCATCTTATGATCAAACTGCAGAGTACCTTAAGGATTCTATTGGCTTGAATGAGGTTCCCACTGTGATAGGTAAGATAAGGAACATATAATGTTGGAGTTTATTATTGAGAATCCTAAGGTTCCAACACCATCCTTAGGGCCAAGAACAGGGTGAATATGTGTAGGTCTAGGAGGGATGAAGAACACACAATGCAACATGGAACCTGAATTTTAGAGGAAACCATGGGTCTTTTTCCAGCTAAGCAAAACCAAAAACATTCTTTATTGACTCTTGATGCCCACCTAAGTATTTATGTAGTTGGTCTATTTCTTGATCAATATACCATTTCTAAAACTGAAAATATGAATGCTCTTTGGAATGCTCCCTCAATAGGGTGCTGGATACTTAAAATAATACATGCACGTTTTAAAAATTTCCATCTTCTAAAAATGAAGAATTTCCTGACCTCTATGCCCACTTTTTTGTTTTAGGGGCTAGCGCGGTGTCAGGATTCTTTGCTTCAGCTTGCAGCCTACCGTTTGATTACGTAAAAACCCAAATACAGAAGATGCAACCAGATTCTGCCGGGAAATACCCCTACACTGGCTCTTTGGATTGTGCTTTGAAAACACTCAAGGCCGGAGGGCCTTTAAAGTTCTACACTGGATTCCCGGTGTACTGTGTTAGGATTGCTCCTCATGTCATGGTATGTTACTCTATACCCTCCCTTGAGTCATCCTGCCTCAGTGCATAAAAGTACGAAACAACATTAAGTACCTCCATCCCAGTTAAAGTTACTTTTAATTTAATTTATTTACGGTAGGGATCTTTTGACCTTTGAAAGCTGGGTCATATCATGATTCGAGTCACCTACACTGTTTTATTTGTAAAATTGATGATTCTTGTCCCCTGCACCCTAAACCCCCTTCGTCCTTGCGATCTAGGAGGGGCTTTGGGTCATAATATGTGACCTTGGTTTCAAGGTTAAAGGATCCCTTCTGATTTATTTAATAACTGATGTATACTTTCTTGAATAATGGTCTATTACGGAGTATGATTCTTCACATAGATTAAAATTTGGTGAATATGTCCACATTAACTACGTAAAAGTTCTACAAAATAAGAGTTGATCAAACACCCGTTTTTTTTCGTATGCAGTTGACATGGATATTCCTCGACCAAATCAAGAAGACTCAGATGAAATTGGGATTATAAATTTTAAATATTCCCGTTAGGAAGAGAGAGTTCAAAATTGGGGCTGTTCTATAACAATATTATTAATAACAACTGCATTGTTCTTTCTCAGTAGCAATGGGATTATTCTTTCTCGTTTTTAGACTAAACCATTTGGGTTTTCAGTAACTTTATTCCTTTTGGTAATAAGCTCCAAAGCTTATTCTTTGATCCTTTCACTTGTCCGTTTTGTGATCATGAGAATTATAGTAACTTTATTTATGCATTGTTTTTATCTTTGTTGAGGTTTGACAATTCTTCTAGGTTAAAAAATTCTTTCTTTCCAAATAATATTCCCTCTTTTTGGGACAATCCATAAAGGAAAGTTGACAAACCTCACAAGTCTTCGCAAAGTTGAACGTTTTTTCACTTTTCTTTTTTGGACGTCCAAAAAAGACTTCACACGTGTTCTATTTTCAATATTGGTAATGTATACATGGTTTAAAATACTTCTTTTTAATCTAAACCAATATTAATTATGAGTACTATTTTTTCATTTTTTTAATTGATTGAATATTTGAATCTCATGTATACAATGTGCCACTCATCCTTATTGGTGATCAAGATGAATGGGTGGTTGTCCTTTAAGGTGCCACAACCATCACGAGAGTGGCTTTCCCCTGCTTTTCAATTTTCAACTATTCATAATTTAACACAATTATTTCTACCAATCAAAATAATTTACACTTTTAATACATTTTTTTGTCACACGCTCTTTGAAGCATCATAACACATATTTTACTTATACCAACCCGCTTATGGGGTGCCTACGTGTATCCATTAGGCCCCCGTCAAACTACACCGTAATACATGGCGTAATAAAGTGTATGCGTAGTTCACAACTTCACGGCATGCCACTCATCCATTGTACAACGTCAGGATTACTTTACATGTCATGGTTTGTTAGTCTCTACCTTGACGTAGCTCAACTGGTCAACAAAGATACAAAAGACGGCATTGTGGCCGATTTGACTTCTAGCCAAAATAGTGTGGGACATTTGTGCTTTGCATAAAGTTATTGTTGGGGCTATACACACTTATTACACAGGTTCCTTTTCATGTTACTCGGTCTGAGATTAAAGCTTTATTTACCTATTCTCAGGTAAATAAAGCTTTGCCAATGTCGAGCCTGAGGGGACTCTTGGATGAAGTTAATCCTTTTTTACTCTATACCCTCTCTTAAGTCATCCTTCATCGAATATAAAAGTACTCCGTACTAAACAACATGATATACTCCCTTCATTCCATAAAAACATACGGAGTATGTTTCATAGAGTCAGAGACAGATACTCATATAAAGGCAGGAACGATGTTACATTTACTTTTCCGAATTAAAGGATATGGGTGAAAGAAGTATCCAAGTAGCAAAATGGGGACGTTTTGAGAATGAAAAATGTTAGTTAGAGCATCTTTACCCGTTCCCCTCACCTCCCCCCCTTCTCTATCTTCTTTTCCACTCCACATTACTTCCCTTTATAACTTTTCTCACATCACTTTAATAATTTTTCACAGTTTCTCTTCTTTTTTAAATGATGGACCTCACATGTCATAAATTTATTTTATCTACATATTTTTCGGTATAATAAACCAAGATACTTTGTTTGTGAAAAAATTATCTAAATTTATATTTTATGTTTTAATATAAAGTTATGTTCTGCAAATTTTTCTTTACATTTTATAATTTAAAATCGACATAAAATTATTACACTCGTAAAAGAAATCCTAAGCCACACAACACAACACCCAAACAATTTTTAAAGTTTACAATTTTCTTTTTGGTACCGTTTTAAAAAAACAGTAATAAAAATGGTTGTTTTTTGTTAATTAAAAGCTAACAATTTGAATACAAAAAAAATACGCCCAAAAAAATGATACTCAAGGAAAAAATAAATTCTTACCATTGTAAAAAACAATCCAAATTTCTATTTTTTTGTCTTGTTTTCATCATTTTCTTCCTCTACTTTTTTCTTTGTTTTTTCTTCTCCTTTTCTTTCTTCTTTCCCTTTCTTTCTTTCTCCCATCTAGTGCATCTTGTTTCCCCCTTGCTTCTCTCTCTTCTTTTCCTCACCTTACTTTAATTCTATGGAATTCAAATAGGATGAAATTGAATTCTTTAATTCCAATTTATTTTTTACACTACCAATTCCAAATCTACATATTTTGTGTTACCAAACATTAGAATTGGAATTAAAGTCTCCAATTCTAATTTGATGGCTTAAATTCTGTGCACCAAACGAAGCCTTAATGTTTTAATTTAAAAGGACTATTCAACGACAGTATTTAATTTTGTTGTTTTTAAAGTTTATTTATACCATTAATAAAATCATTCAAAATGTTATTGCTTATCGAAATACTATTTCCAAAGAAGGTCATCGTATCTATGTTGAGGTCAATGGTTAGGCAATTCTTAAAGATAGAACTTTCCTTCTTTCCAAATGATAGTGTGGTGCGTTTGAACGGCGTAACTCAAGTGGTTGAGAGGTGAATGCCAAAGTGGATAAGCTCAAGTTTGACTCCTAGCAACGACAAAAAAAAATCATGATCTATGAAGTTCTTGCATGATCGAAGGCAGGCTCCACTTCCTATTATTTTTGTTTAATTGAAGCTCAAAATTCATTCTATTCGACTCAAAAAAATTAAATTCGACAAATACACTTGACAAAAAGAGTAAATGAGATCAACAAGGACCCCTTAAGTGATGTAACCAATTTTTTACTCCCGAATTCTCGATCAATTACCCCATATCTTTTCTTGCGTAATTAAAATTCAGGTATCCTTATGTACTTGACTTTTGATAGTTAGCATTTTAGATTATTTTTTTAATGGTAAATGTTGTTGTTAGAAAGCTTTTTCAAAACACTACCCCGTCACCATAATCCTATACGGCTAAACGACCGTATCTAACGTCATAGCCTCAGTCTTTCAAAGGAGTGTGTATTTCTTTGCTTAATGATTGTCCTATATATGTATTTTCCGAAGAAAGAGGTGAAGGCCTTGTTTGGGAAGATTGTTTTTAATTAGCGTTAGCGTTTTGGATAAAATATTAATGGTGTAGATTAATTCGGAAAACACTAACGCTAAAAGCTACCGTCAGATAGCCTTTTCAAAACGCTAACGCTAATGCCAAATGAGGTCGAAGAAGCCACAAATAACTAAGAAAAGTGAAATGAAATTTCAATTTTGTGCATTACCTTTCATTACCCCTTCATATGCATCAGGGTACTATATGTATGTATGTATGTATTACTGTAATATTCGGACTGAGAAAACTGAAACTTTACATTGTCTCCAATAGACAAAAAGTATCAAACATACTACTATTTATCCAGTCAGGACTCGAGATGCATGGGTATTGTAAGAGTATGAAAAGAAAATGCTGAAAATCTTACTTTGATTTCTTGGAACTGCGCTTTTTCCCCTTGGTGTTGCCAGCTTTTGCCTCTGGGCCGTTGAGCCATTCAGGCGAGTTCAAGAAAATCTTGCAACGGTCAGGGTACGAAGCAAAGGGCCCACAAGTCCCATCGGTGAAGCAGTAAACGCCGCCGTCGAGGCATATGCCTCCGTGTTTCCCATCTTGTTCGTTGTCATACATGAAACGCTCATCGGCTATGTAAATGCAGTTGCCCTCCAATCCAAACTCCTGAGCTGGCACGGCATAGGAACAATCATCCCCGACAAAAAACACTTGATCACTGCCCAATGAATCCACATAGTAATCCCAGTCTCCCCTCTTTTTGTTGAGCTTGAGAACATCAACTTCAAACACTTCTAAAATGCTATAGTCTCGCTCAGGAAGCATGTGGACCAAGAACAAGTCTCCATTAGACTCAATCAAGTACCTTTCTTTGCGAGTTGAGCGACTATAGCAAAAATGCTCTTTAGAGACAATCTTCTTTGCCTTGAGATCCTTGTCAATTATAACGACCAGCCTGCCTAACGTATCAAGCGCATAGAACACATCTTTCTTTTTACTGTAGAGAATATCATAATAAGTAGCCCCACCTAGACAGTCAATTTGACTCCAATTCTCATCGCCTAGTTTTATAAACGCCAACTTTCCAGAGAAAAGCGCGAGAACAGCATAACCCCCTTCTTCACCAGAGTTTCTGGTCCAGGGAACTGAAGACATGACCACTTTCCTGAGGCTCATCTCGTAAAGATTTGTCTCCATCTTCTTGCCATGTTCGAAGAAATCCAAACTATATGCCTTTCCGATTTCGCGTATCCGAACATCCAGCAAGTTAAGCCCTCTGGGAAAACTCTTTGGGGTATGATCCTCGGTCATAGTTCTGGAGAATGGGCTCAGAGGGCGGAATTTCCCAAAGCCTCTCTTTCTTTCTAACCGGATCAACCACCACGGCGAAGTGGGTTGAGCTGATTGGAGTAAGTAGATGGTGCTGCTGGAAAGAATGAAGTTGCCGGGGCGGTTGGGGTTGATGAAAGCAGGGAAGGGGGGTTTGAAAGAGGCCCATAACTCAGGTTTGCGAAGGGGAACAGTGGAGCGCCAATTTGAACAAACAGAGCGGAGGCGAAGGTTGCCAATGTCTTCTTCAAGGCGGTCTGAAATCATAGCCAGAATCTCTGCCTGAAGGTGTGGCCATGGGGATGATGTGTGTTGAGAGTCCTTACCTGTCATGCATGGCTAATCAGTTGAAATAATATATACTATCACCTATTATCTCTGTTGCTGGTGTTTGGTGTCCATTCAACAATTTTTATTCGCATTAACAACAGGTATGTAAAGAAATATAAGTCATATAAATAATTAGAAATGGCGAGCGTTGGGTTTGGATCGGGTGGAGCTTCACCCTCGTCCATTCAATAACTTTTCATGAGTCACCCGATCCCCCCATCATCCATTACGTACATTATCCATAACCCGCGGGTGAAATGTGTGTAAAACTGATGAAATCAATATCAATTTATGACTGATAGCATTTCATTAAATTATTATGGAGTATAAAAATAGAAATAATAATAAAATTACTATTTTGTTTGACAATAATAGTACATAAAATTATCCCTTATTCTTTTTTTAGTGCAGTGGAAGAAACCTTAATTTACTTTACTATATGGAGTAGTCTATTGGTATAAGTATTAAAATTTTAACAAAAATATGTGGAGGGCGAGTGGTTAGGGCGATGGCTCGGGTGACGAGTGAGAAAAATGTACAATTCTACCCCCTCGGTCACCCAAATATCATCCATATCTTTTCAAGATTTCGTCCTCGTCTAATTAATCGGGTGTGGTGGTTCGAAACTTCGAATATCCATCGGATTCCTATACAAATTGTGATATCCTGCCTCTATGTCAACTTATTCATGTGAATGGCAACAGACAAGAAAGCTGCACACATAGTAAAAACATGTAAAGATGTGAATTCAAAGACCACAACGAGGACGACAACGAATACCTGCCATATCTAGCCTAGGTTGACAATGTGACACCAAGCGTAACTGTGTAGATTCAGCTTGAACTCCAGTCACCATGTGCTCAATGTTACTCCAAGAAGGAGTGAGCCCTTGAAAAGAACCCACTTCTGAACTTGTTCGAGCATCAAGATGATCATAGTGAGACCTTTCCCCTTGCTTCGATTGGTTAAACCTCGGCGGATATCCGTGTTTTTTGTAGCATCTCTCAATGGTATGCCCCAACAGCCCACAGTATGTACACATTGCCCTTTTCCCTTGCGAATTCGAGCCCCTTTGAGTTTCTTGAGGAGTGGACAATGTGCCTTCTTGCAGTAACTGGCGCTCGCGGTCCTGCAAAATTTCCATGACTTTCCCTAAGTTGGGAAGAGGGTTTATGAGCATGATCTGGAACCGGACGCCGGAGTAGTTCTCATTCAGGCCTTTTAACAAACAGATGACGAGGTCATCTTCCCGGTGCTTCTGTATCACCCCCAGAGCTCCACAACTGCACTTTGGATTGCAATAACAGACGGGGAGAGGCCGGAACCTGCTCAGTTCGTTCCAAAGGGTTTTGAGTTTGGTGCAATATTCACCCAGGCTTGAAGAAACACCTTGCTGCAGAGAATATATCTGGTCCTATAAATCTGAGATCCTGAAGGAATCGACATTCGATGAAGAAGCACCGCTCGCCGCCATTAATGGAGGTCAATCGCCTTGATTGAACAGACTCCTGATTGCCGCCGCTCTGATGACTGCAGAAGAAAGAAGAGAAACAAAATGGCAAAAGAGTGGGAAGAAACGATTGGGATTGGAAACGAAGAATTTGAAAAAGAGTTCGAAAAAAAGAAATAAGTCCAAACAACTAAAATGCGATCAAATAAACTAACGACATGTTTCAAATTCAAATTATAGATTTTGAATGTGGGCATAACTCATCTATTTCGCAATGAAGGTTAATTAAAAATTCACACACTTTATTTGAAATTTAAAATTTCAAGTTTTAAAATTGAAATTTAAGAAATCATGTTAGTACATTTTTTGGAAGGACCATATTAGAGCTTTGAGAATAACAAGTTGTATCCTAAAATGTCACATGGTGACGTGACACAATACAACCAATCAAAAAATGTAAAATCACGCAGTGACATTCTATTGAAATGACATGCCCTACAGTAGTAAGTATTATTTTTTTTGTCAATTTTAACGTTTTTGACATATTTTAATTAGTTCATTTGTGTTTTATTTTTCATTTTTATTAACATTCGTATTTTTGTGTAAAAATTTTAATTGTATAGAGAAAAAATTATTTTTAAAAAAATTAGTTTAACTATCCACATAAATTGTATAGTTTCGGATAAAAACATTAATTTTAAAAAATATGTAATTTTAGTTTCAAAAAATATGTTAGATTGTTTTAAAAAAGAAAATAGATTGAAATGAAAAAAACAACATACATAACTAAAAAGAGAATTAATATTTTTTGTTTCTAAAAAAAGGGTTCGATTATTTTTTAAAAAGTTGAATTTGGAAATGAGAAAAAAAGTGAGCCAAAACACATACAACAAAAAAAGAAGGATAAAAGGGATTAAGAGATAGCAAAAAATCGAGAAAACAGTAAACGTTGCGCCTTGTTATCGCCTTGGCTCTTCATAACGATTTGCCCTTTCATCAACTAATGTTAGTAATACCCTTTTATATGATCCTGTGGGCAAATAAATTTTTATGGAGTAACTGTCGTGTTACATAAACCCATAATGATCGCACTATGTTTGCAAGTTGAGGAAGAGCCTCTATGGCCTCTGATGGTGTAAATATAGATGAGTGGTTAACCGGGTTTGGCCTGGACACACTCGACCCGTAATATAAAACACACAACAAGAACACAAAGTATGACCTAGACCGGGTAAAATCTCCTCAGTCCGAATTATATTTCTTACTCTGTCTCAAGAGTGTACTATTTTAGTGAGATAAAGAATGGATCCCCTCCTCTATCAAATACTATCATATTTATAGAGGAGGATTTGTGACCTTCCCCTGTTCATCCATGGACAAAATAGGAAGCTCGTGGGAAGGTCACTGTAGATAATGGAAGCACTGTACAATCACAGACTTGCTACTAATACAACCAAAAAAGCACTGTTCAATCAAAGAATAAAATGGATATTCTCAATCCAATCAACCTTGCAAAATGACAAACATCCCTTTCACTGTGTGCCTCGTGACGGATGAGCGGCGGGGTGTCCCCTTGACCTCTGACGTGGTTCACCATGCATAAGAGACTGGACCAATGTTAGCAAAGTAACGTGGTATGACCGGTCACCTTTTCTCAAAGGTTACCCGGTCATTTCTTGAGCTCAGCCCGTCTCTCTGGTCTTCTATAATGTCCTTTGTAGCATGAGGCAACATTTTGGCTATCGCCCAAAATGTGACCGGTCACTTTTTTAGTGGAAGTGACCGGTCAACTTTTGACCCGTCCCAATTGAAGAGTTAACCTCATTTGGTGATTGATAAAAGTGACCGGTCATATATTGACCTGTCCCTTCCGGTTATTCGGGTCGGGTATAAGGATATACCCATCAGCCTCAAACAGGCTCATTTTTTCGTTACGAGTCTCATTTTTCTTACGAGGTATTGGTTTCCGTTATTGTATCCATGACACTAGCTTATTCACTCTCAATTGCTCTCGAGGAACCGTCATCATCCTAGTTTATGGTGATGATATTGTCATTACGGAAAGTTCTCCAACTCTAATTTCTAACATTACTAAAGATATGCATCAAGACTTTCGATTGAAAGAGCTGAGTCTTTTACATTTTTTCCCTTGGCATTGAGGTGGAGCGCATCAAGAATTTCATTCTCCTCCATCAAACAAAGTATGCATGTGACCTTCTCCGACGGGTAGGCATGTCAGAATGTCATCCTGCTATTTTTTCTATGGCAGCCCGACATGTGGTCACGCCATTTGTTCCATCAAGGGATTCTAGTCAATTTCGCATCATTGTTGGTGGTTTGCATTATCTCGATGTTATTGGTCTAGATATCCAATATGCTGTTAATCGAGTGTATTAAACTATGCACAACCCGACTCAACAATTTTTTCATGTCTTACCGCGCATTCTGCGATACCTAAAAGGTATCATACACATTGATCTTCTTTTTCAAAAGATGGGACTTGGTCTATCCGTTTATTCTGATTTTGATTGGGCCAATGACAAATATGATCATAATTCATAAATCGAATACTAGTTGTATGTTCATGCTTGGCTTCAATCTCATACCCTGGTGTACGAATCAGTAAATGTGTGTCTCTAGATCTTCTACTGAGGCTGAATATCGTGCCATGGTTGCAAGTGTGGCAGGAGCTATGTGGCCGTGATACATTACTCATGCTCTAGCATCTCTCCACCAAAACTTCTCCTTTACTGTGATAATGAATATACTATTTGTGTAACTAAGAATTTTGTTTTGCCTGGCCGCATGAATCATGCTAGTTCATACTGTCATTTTGTGCGAGAGGCACCATGACAACACATCATGTTCCATCCTCTGAACAGTTAGCAGATGTTCTCACACAACTGCTTCTATCAACTCTGTTTGAATATTTATGCTCTAAGCTGTCTCTCGTCTCTATTGATAAGCTTGCATGGGACAATAAGAAACAATATTATTACTTTCCTTATTTTATTATTTCTTCATTATATTGTTACCATAAATTTTTATTCTACTAGGATTAAAACTCTTTCTTGTAATCCATATATATAGAGATGTATTCTTCATTATTCATTAAGACTAATTATAATCAAAATGTATCAGTAAATAATAATTAAAATTTGTATAATTTGATAAAAAATGAAACTAAACTATTATTTTTAAAGTAAATTTTATAAATGGACCTTTATAATAGAATATCTTTCATAAATAGGTCTCAATTCTAAGATATTATTTTTGTAATTTTCAATATTTGATAATTATTTTACAACAAGTCTTTTGATTTAAAATTTAGTTTTTTTACATGTAGTCCTCAAAAATTATTAAGAAATATTTATTAAACTTGAAAACTACAAATGTAACATTCAAGAATTAAAATTTTTGAAATTTAATTTATTCTTCAAACCAAATTAAAAGCAAGGTTTTGGCGGTGAAGCCATAGCATTCATTTAACCAAGCTGCGTCCCGGGTTCGAATCCAATTTTTCATTCTAGCCCCTCCTTTACTTTCCTTAAAACGACGTCGTTGTCTGTTAGAAAATCGCAGATTTTCCTCTCATTCCGTTCATCGACTCCTCTAGGTGTTACTCTGAGTAAATCTCTCCGGCACGGCGTTCGACCTATCTCGGCAACCTCGCAGTCGCATACGGCGGAGTCGCAGTCCAAGCAATTTCAGCGAAGGTGAATCACGTCATAATCGGCGCCGGCGCGCGCGCGCGCGTCTGTTCCCGAATCCAAACCAACTTTTATTCAAAAAGGTTCGTAACTAATAATTACTGAATCATGAATTATACTGTAGCATATGAAAATTTAGAATTGATTCTTGATTGATAGTTGATTATTTACAACATCCTCTGTCCAGTTCTAAGGAGTTTAATAAAAGTGTCCAGAAGTAAAAAGTGTAGTTGGAATTTGTTCGGAAGAGTGAAAAGTTAGGGCCACATATTATTAGAGTAAATTCTATAGTTGGTACATGGTATATTTAGTCTTCTATTAACCAATTATCAAATAGTGTAGTATGTTCGTGGTCTTCGTTTATGGGTACCCTTCCATTGATAATCTTTTGCAACACCTTCTGTCGTATTGGTATTAAATCGAGGGATAAGAGTGTAATTTTCATGGGCCTTTTATCCTTCTTGCTATAACCAATTATAAAATTTATTCCATATTACTCCGTATTACTTTAAAAAAGGAAATGCAAGAAATTTAAACTTTATTATGGTACGACCAGAAAAAGGAGAGTATATACTTGATTGTCGGAATGAAGTGTACACCTAATTGATGGAATGAAGTATTTAACAAGATTGTTAGTTTATATTGAGAGTTGATTTTTTCAAGAGTTATTTCCAATTTGTAATTCCCAATTGTTGATTTTAGAATTCAATATTCTGTTTGATTCTTGGTTTCTCGATTGTCGTCTATCTAGTATTAGTATTGAATTAGATTAATAGTTTAAATTTGTGTTGGTATTGATTGATAAATTTGCAATTGTGAAATGTAGACATGTAGTTCCTTCTGATTATTGATTTTTAATTTCCTCTATTTGCTTTTTCTTTGAGTGTTTCAATTTTTCTTCATTTATATAATTATTTGATTGAATGATAATTGATACACTGCATAATTAATTTATTCTAATATAGGATATAAATATATTAAAAAAACAAACGTACAAGGAACTGAAATGGAGTGGTAGTGGTTCTAGTATGAATTCAAGTGAGCATGCACATTAAAAAATCTATTAAAAGGGGAGGTGGATTCATATGGAGTCTCACAGATCTCAAAACTTCACAAACCTCCACATAGGCTTTTATATACTAAGTATAATATTAGGTTTAGGGCACTCCTTCCATCCCAAAGTGAAGTTTATACTTTGATTTCATGATGTTTAAGAAAAGTGTTAGATATAACCACTACAACAACGACCCAGTAGGATCTCACAAAATAGGGTCTAAGAGGGTGTGTGTAAGAAAAGTGTTAGGTGTTTGGTGAAAAGTGAAAGATGCGTGGTTAAAATTTATTTAGAAGAAAGATAAACTATAAGAGCTACATATTCATTTCATTATAGGGAAAGCGGAAAATGTATATATCATTTTGAGACATCCAGAAAATGAAATTGTATACTAGTGTTTTGGACTAATGAAGCATTTATTTCGTGTGATACCATGAATGGCCCATCCTGAAATGAGAAAAAATGAAAAGGTCCCATGCGACAACATATTTTAGGCCTTATTGTTTTGTGTGGAGTACTTATGTTTTTAAAACTAGTGTCAAATGTAATTTTTCATGATCAATTATGCAAAACATTGACTATTAAAATTTACTCCCTCCGTCATATAAAAAACTTCTCACTTTATTTTCTTGCCCGTCCAAAAAAAATATTCACTTTCCTTTTAAGGTAAAGAATTTGTGCCTAAGAAAATGTCTCTCTCCTCTTGACCAATTCTAGCCACACCTTTTTCACTTTTCAATACTTTTTTTAAACTCTGTGAACAAATATAATTATTATATGCACTTACAATGGACTCGGGTTCTTTATACACCAATACTTTGATTTTACAAACAATGCTACGAACAACAGAAGACTCATTATCAAAACAAACACCATTTCAAACCTTCCAAATGGTGTAGACGGAGCAGGCAAGGGCAAGTCTGGCAGCCATCTTCCTAGCCACGGTTCTCCTGTGGTCTTTCCGCATCCTCCTCACAGCGATCCCTCTCAATGCCAAGCTACCAATGGATAGCTCCCCAAACCTGAGCTGAAACCAGGCAGCGGAAAAACAGGCGGGCAATGTTTTTCGGTTCTGCCCCACACAAAGTACAGTGCCAACGAATGCCCAGAAAAGCCAGGGCCTCCTTCGTGGGTAGCCTCTTCCTAAACGCGAGCCAAAGAGTAAATAAGAGTTTAGTTGGGATATAAACCTGCCATATGAAACTCATCCAAGGTTTAGGACTTTAGGGTGACCCCCCTAGTGTGTAGGAGATCATAGACCATTCTGGTGTCAAAATCCGGATTAGAAAAAACATGCTGCAATCCCATGTCAATGGTGGAGATCCCTTCAAGTTTCTCCAAAAGCTCATCGCAAATCTCTGGAAGTTTCTTAAATAGGTGTGAGTCCTGGGAGCATGGGAGTATGGGACCCACTCCTACACCAACCAACCCTCAAGATAGACCGCACATTCCCACTTAATCCAAAGGGTGTCCTTCACATGAATATTCCACAAATTTTAATTTTAGAGAAACAACATCTTCAAGTCAACATTTAGAACAAGTGTTCAACATGCACTCATTCTTGATGAGTCTCGTGATATAAATATTAAATAATGCTGTTAAAGAGCAATTGACTGTTGTCTTGCTTTAATGTATCACTTAAACCATTACTTTTATTTGATTTTATTAATGATACTCATATTATTCAAAATCACAAATATACTACTCCGTATTATTTTTTGTTTTGTGTTTGTTGGAAATTATGACATAATTAGAGTTTTTTGTGTTTGAGTTGGGGGGTTTCTTGGAGACAACCTCTTTACTTCTGAGCAGAGGTAAGGTTGGCATACAAGCACCCTTCCTAGGCCCTACTGGCTGTGGGATTTTTCTGGGTTTGTTATTGGTGTTGTAATTCGGGTTGGAGATTTGGAATACCTTGACTTCAAATTCCATGTTATTTCTCTGATTTAAAGTAGTTGCCCATTCCGAATCTATTTTGAATGAGAAAAAATATTACAGAAAATACTTATTTTGAATCATTGGAAGCTAATCACGGACTTAGAAAAAATGGGTTCTCAATCTCAGCCAAATGTTCAAGATTAGATATGGTGTAGTTATCTTCAACACGCAGGTTGTGGACTGGTGGTCCTGACTTTTTAGAGTTGGGACCCCATGGATTGCATTTATTGGGTCTGCCATTGTTAATATTTGCCCATATTAATTGTAGTTGCAATATTTCTTTTGTTCCTGACGACTTGTCTTTTGTTTTCTTATCAATAATCATTTGCCTTTGTCTTCTGTTCAATCAATCAAACAACTTACCTAGGTTTCATCAGCGCTATTGATTTCTTTTTGTTTGTACGATTACCATGTACCGCAGGAAGGAGCTTTTACCAGTTGCCTATGAAGATGTACTCAAGGATTTTGCTATAGGTTGTTTAGTCTAAGATCCAAGGGTCTATGCATCTCTACATCAAGGAGATCTGGCAATTGTTCAGTGATGTGGACAAATGTGTTCAAGATTGTATGCTCGTATTGCCTTAATTGAATATTCTGAATCTTCTCACCCTTTTCAGATTTAATTGCTGAATTTTGTTGCGAGTTCATATGTATATGGAAAAAATATTACATAAAAAATGTTGTTTCCCATTTTAGTCTTGGGAGGGTTGGATGTACACAAATCTCTACCCTTGTGTGGGGGTGAAGAGGTTATTTATAAAGCAAACACAGTAGCTCACACATTTTTATAAAATGCGTAAAAACTTTTTTTAAATGGCAATGTTATTAGAATCTTAATTGGAACTTGGAAGATTTATGCTTCCATTTATATAATATTTTGTAAGTAAAATGGTAGAAGTGTTTTCCTTGCATTGGAAAGTTCTTTGAAGCTTGTAGTGAGTCTAGCCATTTGTAATTTTTATTATTGTTGATGAGTATAGAAAGCCCATACAATCATATAAGATATGCTGCGCATCACATGTATATGGCTTAGTAATGGTTTTGGCACTTCATATCTTAATTTTTTTAAGAAATGTGTTATTATGCTCTTGTAATATCTTCATTTAGTACGGTAGACTTTATAATTGGCCATACGATCCTGTATGCAGGGTGGCTTACATCGTATATCGTGGTTTCAGTTTCTTCCTAATGAATCTGAATTCAGTTCTCTGCCTGATAACAGGTATTGTTTGAAAAATTTTAAATCATAAGTTCTTTTCTTGTGCCTTCTGTTTGGTGACTCTCTAGTGAGATGTCCAATTCTTGTTATGATGCCTACATTCATGATAGTTTTCCTAAATTTGTTTATGTAGTGTGAAATTGGATCAGAAAGCTGCTGCATCACTGCTTGTGCTGTCATCACATCTAGAGTTGCAGAAAGAAGGATTTCTCAGCGCTTGGACTAATGCTTTTGTGGGACCCTGGGACCCATCTCAAGGTCTTTATAACCCAGGTAATTTTTGTCTACATACGTGCTGCGTCCATTTGCCAATGGAGCTAAAAGAGTCGTTTGACAATGTTTTAGCTTCAGGTTAGTAATGGACTAAATCAAAATGTCACATTTAATGTCCCTTGCTTCTTACTTTCTATGAATTTTCGGGCGGTTAATCCAGCAATGCATCAAGGGTTTAATGGAAGCAACCTCCTTTTTTCTACAGGGGTAAGGTTGCATACATCTTGACCCCCTCAGACCCCAATGGAGTTGGGGTTGTACTGGGTTTGTTGTTTTTGTATATTTGCTGGGTTGTTTCTTGTGTTTTTATAATGCCTGTCTTCCTGCCAATCTGCAGATGAAAAGATCAAGCTCTGGCTTTTTCTGCCTGGGCATTTTTCTACTGTTGTTGAGAAGGCTCAGCCAGCAGTATCCAAATTAAGAGGTAATACTTTGTTTTAGTTATGAGTAAATGAGAATAAACGGTTAATTCGAAGTGAGATGCTTTCCATGAGATGGAATGTATGTGCTTGACTCTGCTTGCGTGAGGCCATTCTCACCTGAACCTGGTTTAAATTATGGTAGTTCTTGCATCTGGACACTGGGTCGCTCCTGGTGACTCAGAAGAAGTTTCTGCTGCTCTATCTCATGCTTTAAGGAACTCTGTAGAAAGGTTAGTCTTGTACTTTTATAGTTCTACTTTGTTAAGTATTTTACCACTTATATACTAAACGAATTTGCTTGAATTGACAGAGCACTAAAATCATTTTCATATATGAGATATGGAGATGTATTTGCTAGATGTTTTCCTTCTTCCCATAATGAAGATTCGTTCCGGTATGCTGAAAAACTAAATCTTTTGGTTTTAACACCGAATGACATGCTAGACCAAGTTTCTGCACATGGGATTCGCCTATTAATCACATTGCGCTAACTGCTGCATTTGGTCAATTTGTGTTTGATGTTTTTGGTAGGAGAGGTCAGCCAGTGATTGAGTTCTTTTTTAGTTCTACTGAAGAGGCAGTGTTTGTGCATGCTGTAATATCTTCAAAGTTAGTTCAGTTAGCTTCTTTCATATTATGAATTTGATAGATCATATTCACTGAATGCACTAATAACTGATTTTAGTTGCCTTTATGATTTTTCTATTGTTTCAGACATGCACGGGCCCTTTCAAGCAATGACATCGAAAAAATGTCAAAACATTCATCAAATTTTTCTGGAAACAGATTTCCAGGTTCTTGCCTTGTGCTAGTAGATACTGCTACACTACAAACCATTTTTTTGCATCTTTCCCCTCTAAATTGTTTAATTCATCGGATTGGAAATGGATTTTATATCCTGCAAGGGTTGATATGTTAGTCATTTAAGACCGGCACACCGCCTACTTCACGGTTTTTAATGTGACATGACAAATGTGTTAACTTTCCAGTTTTGCAAACAACGCCACAAACCCTCCATCCAAATGCTTTTTTTTGTCATCAGGCCACAACCCCAAATGTCATATCGGAGATTTGAAGTGCTCCTCAACTCCCACCCCTTGATTATTCTCCACACAGACCTTAATTGGAGGTGAGATCCCCCATTTTCAGTGTTACTCAAACCAATTGAAGAAATTATCTGACTTTAAGGGAAAGAGGAACAATCAGAACATCAGATTTTTGACGTCGATGTAGCTGAAAGACTTATGGTGTGGACGGGGAACCATGTCTCCGCAAGGTTCAGGCTCATCCTAGGATTTTTGTTGCGGGAGTAAGACGAGTCCACCGTAGTGGAAAGAACAAAATTCTCCTGGTTCTATTTCAAACCTAAATTCAAAATAACTTTGAAACAAGAAATGTTAATGTTACTGGTATTTCTAACACATAGCCTATATTTTTTTTATATAAAAAAGCACTTATAGCTAATGCATTATGGAATGTAATCAAATCTACCGTTAATAACATTATCATTTTGTAAAGAAGGTGCTTTTAGTTTTAACTTTGAAAAGAAGAAGTAAATATGACATTACTTAGTCTCAAAAAGGGGGATGTGGGGACTATAGGACATTGAGTCAACTTCTCTATAGTAAAGAAAGCAATACAAGTTTCCTAGGTTTATTCATTTCAACTCATGACTGAACTTGTTTATGAGATTTTTTTTACTATTTGCCACAAGTTTTTTTTACTAAACCAACACTTTGTTTCTACAAGATAATCCATATTCTTTTACTAATGATTATGAATGTTCTAATATCTTTTTACTCACTTGTATTTAGATGATTTTTTATTTGAATTTTTCATTGCCAAAATTGTTGTCTCGCCGCATGGAATGCACATGGGCTGATTGGATGTTGCCCAAGTGACCTTGTGAAGCAAGTATATCTCATGTCCAACACACGTCTTTGGATTTATACATCGTTTTATTCTAAATACAAGGTCAAAGACTTGAGATATACTTGCTTCACAAGGTTACTTGGGCAACATCTTCCATGCAGTGAGATAACAACTATGACAATGAAAAAATCAAATAAAAAATCATCTAATCACAAGTGAGTTAAAATGCATTATAACATTCCTAATTATTTATAAAAGAATATGGATTATCTTGTGAAAGTAAAATGTTAAGTACTCATGTTTAGTAAAAAAGCAACTCGTGTCAGATTTTAAAAAAATTCCTAAACAAGTTTAGTCGTGAGTTGAAATGAATAAACCTAGGAAACTCGTATAACTTTTGTTCCTTTGCTTTACCATAGGGAAGCTTTTTAATTGTTGGTATTTGACTCAATGTCATATAATCCCCACATCCCATTTTTTTAGGCAAAGTAATACCATCTTTACTTTTTTTTTCGAAGTTGAAACTAAAAGCACCTTCTTTGCAAAGTGATTGTGTTATTAACCATATATTTGGTTACATTGCATGATGCGTCATGTACTCATATTTGAGTCTCATAACACATTATTTTAATAATGAAATTGTGGGCTAAAAATGTCATTAATATTTCTTGTTTCAAAATTATTTTGAATCAAGGTTTGAAACGGAACCAAGATAATTTTGTTCTCTCCACTACGCTGACTCGGTGTCCTCGTTGGCTCGCTCTCACAACTAGAATATTAGGATGGACCGGCACCCTACCGCTGAGACATGGTTCCCCATCCGCACTATAAGTCTCTCTTCTACCTCGGCGGCAAAAACATCTCGGTTCTGATTGTTCCTCTTTTCTTCAAAATCTGAATAAGTTCCTCAATTGGTTCCATTAATACCAAAATGGGGGAATTCACCTCCAATTAAGGCTTGCGTGGAGGATAACCAAAGGGTGGGAATTTTTCTTTTACAATCTGCCACATGTTGCTTTTTATACTAAATCAACACTAAGTTTTTACAAGACAATCCATATTCTTTTATAAATGATTAGGAATGTTATAATGCCTTTTTAGTCACTTGTATTTATATGATTTTTTATAATTTTTGCATTGCCACAGTTGTTGTCTCGCCACATGGAATGCGTGGGAGGCTTACTGGATGTTGCCCCAGTGACCTTGTGAAGC
Source organism: Cuscuta campestris (assembly GCA_900332095.2). Taxonomy (NCBI): domain Eukaryota; kingdom Viridiplantae; phylum Streptophyta; class Magnoliopsida; order Solanales; family Convolvulaceae; genus Cuscuta; species Cuscuta campestris. The sequence continues at coordinate 59,381 of OOIL02004906.1, read as the reverse complement.
AAGTATATCTCAGGTCTAACACACGTTTTTGGATCTATACATTGTTTTATTCTATGCATATAGATTCACATCTTTTTTATGTGGGCATTGCGGTGGAGTGGATTGAGCATGGTTATTATGGTTCTGATTATAATTCAGATTATTATTATTATTATTATTATTATCATCATCATCATCATCATCATCATCATCATCATCATCATTGTTATCATCATCCCAAGTGCTTTTATAACCCTGATTGGCTGATTGGCAGGACATAGATTCTTTGGAGTTATAATTATACTATATTAGCTTGGAGTAAATATATACGAGTAGTAGTTATAGGTTAATTTAAATGTTTATTTGAATTTTGACATGCTATTTCATATGTTACTTCATAAAAAGCTTTGTTTCTTTTATGTTTTCACTTTCAACTAGTAACCTCTTAACTTTACAAAATATAATTTGTTTCCACTAATTACCTTGTCATTTTACAAATTAATTTGCTTTGCAAAGCACAGACACTTACTTGTAAGGGTTGGGTTAACACTATTTTCTAAAAATGTGAGACATATTAGATGAGGACACAACTTATACACAAGCACACAAAAATAAATATATGCATAATAAAAAGTATGCATTTAAGTACATGCTCTAATTAACTAAATTAAAACATCCTCAAACACCATTTCCTTAATCTTGATGTACATAAATTAATGAGTTAAGTTCTTTATCATGAAGAGATAGATTGGTGAAAAAACTCATCCCCATGTCTCTGAGGTATCCACCATGTCCAATACTAGTAAAAGCGTGGGATACATTTGGTGGTCCCATGCATTTGAGTTTCAAGCTAACATCAGCTTTAAGATATTTTTTTCAACTCAGTGTGCCAACTGCCAAACATTAACCTACTAAATGGATTATATAATTAATTGTTTTAAACTTGTTCTTACAGTTCTGGTAAATTTTCCTCTTCAAAAGTTATTGTTGGTCTACCATACCATGTGCCTCAAGACTCAGGTTGTCAACGGAGGGGGGAAAACTGCTTTGTTGAAGTTTCTCTTGGGTGCCCTGTGACGGAAACTAGCAAGACACTGAGACCACATTCAAATTCACAGAAAAGCCTCATAGGCCATAATGCCACAGAATCCCAAGCAGTTGTCACAGTTGGTCAGAGCAGACCATCAGATATTTTTGAAAGAATATTTCTTTATCCAAGTGAGGCTGTTCTTGTTCCAGTCATGCAAACCTCCTATGCGAAATCATCTTTAAAAAGGTATTTGAATTATGCTGAAATGGCCATAATCACTAGGCGTCTTTAATCTCCTTAAACTACATTAGAGATTGGATACTCTATTTGATGGACGTGTGACCTGATGATTTTTTTTATGAAGATGCTGCATACAATTAATGTTTGAAAACCGTATCTATGATAACTATGTGATTAAAGGGAAAAATGGAATTGACATCTATAAACAAAGGTAAAGAAGTCCAGAAAACCTTCCCAAAAAGAATAGTTATTTTTGGATTAATATACTCTATGCATTAGTTATGTTTTTCCCTCTTTTTTCAGACCCTAACCTATAGTAGAGGATCAGCTGCCTATTGATGGTGAGATTAGAAGTCAAGAACTTTGGTTTTCTTTCATGTGTAGGATTTGAATAAAATTACTAACCAGATGTCTAATTCCTTTCATGTATTCAATACATCCATCATTCTCAACCTTCACTGCATTGAAGGAGAGTGATTTTCCCAAAGTTGGGATTCATATATATTAATTAAGATGAAATAATTGTTTAATAAAAGATATAATTTTCTGAATGCAAATCTAACCTTGATTCCTTTGAATTCCTGTGTGCCTGATGGAAATTAATGTTATCACAAACATTAAGGTTTAATCACTTGTATATCCAAATTATCAGCACAAGTGAGGGTTAAGCAGTAGTAAAAACTTACTGCAGTTCTAGTTTGCTTTGTCAATGTGGAAAACTAAAAGCATTTCTTTGCACTTGCAGATTCTGGCTGCAAAGTTGGATTGGGCCATCATTGTCTGTTTCATCCTCCTTCATGCATTGGTACTACAAGAAAAGTCATCTATATTCTAGAGTTATACCATAAGATCATTGTTCTTGAAATCTGCAGCTTAGTTGCAGTTCTGATTTTAAACAGTGACACAAAGGGCGATTTAAGGGACGGATCCTGGATGGAAGCAAATGGAATATGTTGCCAGCACAGTTATCGTAGTAGCAGCAACAGCAACAACAGTAGTTTTAGTAGCATTAGCAGCTCTTCCAGTGAAAGTGATTACAGGACTGCCGATCTTGAAGCTGATGCTGATTCTTTGATGTGTAGGCAGTCTGGCTTATCTTCAGATCAGTCACACAAAACGGTATTTCTGAAGTTCTTGAAGCAAAATTCATTCAAATATTGTTTTCTTGACGATAAGTATTTTGCTGCTATAGGGTTTCCATGTCTCTTCATATCAGGGATGTAAAATCTTTGAGAGAGCGTGCTTACCATGAGCATATATCCTGACTGCCGGCCTGTTCTTTAGGACTGTAAAAAAAGAGCTGGATGTTGGAAGAAACTGGAAAAAACTGGAAGGAACTGGAAAAAACTGGAAAAAACTGGAAGAACTGGAACAAACTGGAAGGAACTGGAAAAAACTGGAAGGAACGGGAAGGAATTGGAAGGAACGGGAAGAATCTGGAAGAAACTGGAAGGAACTGGAAGAAACTGGAAAAACTTTAAAAAATTGAAAAACGTAAAAAAACTTTAAAATTTTTTATTTTAAATTCTTGTTGTTATAAATTATTATTATTATTATTATTATTATTATTATTATTATTATCATAATCATCATCATCATCATCATTATCATCATCATCATCACGTTATCTTAGTCAATGCCTTTAAGATATAAAAAAAGTATTGTTATTTTTTAAATACAAAAAACTACTTTTGCAAAAAATAATTATAATATAAAGTTAGCATAAATATAAAAATATTAAATTTTAGAAGTCTTTATAGTTATATTGCACCTCAATTTATTTATGCAGTATTTATTATAAATAATACATTTGTAATTATAATTTATATATTAAAACATTTTGTTTTAAACATCATACATGTCACATAATCAAACCTATTGTTTCTTTCATGATTGAAATTTTATTTTCATTGAATTCCTATTTTTGGAATAAAGACATAAAACTTTTTTGTTTACATTTTTTATGTTTTACTCATATTTTAGTCTTTTTCTCTAAGTCGTTTTAACTTACAATTTTTTTTATAAAAATTAGAAAAATGAGTAATTTTTAAGTAATAAAGGGAAAACTGAGATGTCTTATAAAAAGTTATATTAATAAAACATTTAATGTAACTACTTTATCCATAATTTTTTTAGTATAATTTAACATATTGATGTTTTTCTATTTTATCATGTAGACTAATATACAAAAAAAATGTCTTATTCATATTAAAAAGCTGAAAAAAATAATAAGTGTGAATCGCAAAAATAGTGACATGAAAAAAATAATTTATAAACTATAGTTATGAATATAACAGTTGTAATAATAATAATAATAATAATCACATTAAAATATATCATTTTTAGAGTAATTGGTTGAGGAGTAGAAAGAATTTGAAGAAAATGAGAAAAGTTGGACGAAACTGGAGGAAACTGGAAGGAACTGGAAGAAATTGGAAGGAACTGGAAGAAACTGGAAGAAACTGGAAGAAACTGGAAGAAACTGGAAAAAACTGGAAGGAACTGGAAGAAACTGGAAGTTAAGAGTTCAAGCCCTAAAGAACATGCCCTGCATGGGCTTAACCAATGCTAAATATTCTATTTATTATACTATTTTATACTCCTTATGTCCCCTTTTAATCTTCAGGTTTTTCCTTTGGATCTATTCCGAAGTAATCTTTGTGTGGCCCATATTTTTCCATTCTTTTTTAAAAATCCATGCCAGGTCAAACTGAGGACACTAATTGGGAGCTAGGAAGTAGTTTAAAAAAATCGTCTCTTGAATGTTTACTTTGGTGCAAATATATTAGAGCTTGCAGAGTTCATGTGAATGTACCTTACAGGGCTTAAAGCGGTCACATGTGGGGATTTCTGAGCCTTACACTCAGGCAGGGGGAGTTGTGAATTCAGTGCATAATGATTATGCTTCCATTGAAGTTTCAAATTCAGCCATTACAGGAGTAAATGATCACATTGGCCTTCAATGGGATTCAGATGATGATGACATGGGTGGGGGCATTGATATTCAAGCACTTCTCTCTGAGTTTGGAGACTTTGGTGATTTCTTTGAGAGTGATGCTTTATCTTTTGGAGAGGTAATTATTGTCATTGTCATTATTATTATTATTATTATTATTATTATTATTATTATTATTAGCATAAGAACTAATAGTTGATATTTCATTATGTTATCAGCTTTATTAAATCGTGTAAACAATTATGCTATGAACCAATCTATTGCTCTCAAGGAAGACTTCTCTTAAATGATTGTAAAAATATTTTTCCATTTGAATGCATTGAACTGGATGAAACAACTATTGCAAATTTTCAGTGTTATAGAAAGCTAGCTAACTTTCAGCTTGTGGTTAATGGTGATCACAAACAAGTCTCTTTTTAGGCATTGGGGATGAAAACTATCTCAATAAAGTTGTGGTTCTGATATGTTACTCCCTTTGTCTAAAAAATACTTGCCTTGTTTTCCTTTTTAGTCCACCTCTAAAAGGTGTGCATGTTTCTATATTTGCAGCATTTTATGTGGTTTAGAGTGTTTCACTTCTTTGCACAAATTTCAACCCCACAGTTTTCACTTTATTAAAAACTATGCCTAGTCAAACTGGGCACATCATTTTGGGACGGAGGGAGTAGAACATCACGCTCATTCATCCAAAACATAAAAGTAAACCTCTTATTTGACACACCAATACCCATCTACTTTCAAATCTCCATCCTTTTGTTAATAATCACCTAGTGGAGTTGGTTTACGTGTACTGTTATGTATCCACTCTGTGCTTTTAATGCTCCATCTATCTGCAATGACATTCTTCTGTTTTCGTCTAGCAAGAAAATGTTAGTGCTCAAGTAAAAAATGTTTCTGGATAGAAATTTATGGTTGACGATGCACAGGAGTGTGCCTACCTAAGTGACTGATAACTGCACAATGTTTACTTCTCTTCTTTCTTTCTATTAAGAGCTTATGTATGTATTTTTATTTTTCAATGGTGAAGCCCCCAGGAACTGCAGAGTCCCATGCTCTTGCGTTTACAGGGACTGATTGCGGTGATATAGGTAGCAGTCCATGTACCTCTGTTATGGATTTGTCTGAGCAGACGCTTGCACCTGTAGGTTTTCAGTCATTTGATAGTTTTAATCAACCTCCACCTTTGGCAACTCTAGAAGAGTCTGTCACCAAACCTCAGGAAGTTGCCAAATGTACTGAATCTTCATACCAAGTAAATAACACTCCCACAACTTCTAGTAGTGAGTTTGATCATTTGATGAAGGCAGAAGCTATGATGACATTTGCTCCGGAATATGGTGCAGTTGAAGCCCTTGCAAGTGAGATCTCTCACTCAGTCTTCACAAGTCCATATATCCCCAAATCTCGTAAAGTAGAGACTGCAAATTCATGCACAACTAGTTATGTTTATAGTGCAAACCCACCTTCTCCTTGCTTTGGTGGGTCCGATACGAACTCTGGCATTGCTGCAAATTTTAAGACGTTGACAGGAAAACATGATGCAGCACCCACTCTTCAATCAAAGAAGTATTATACTCATGTTGAGTGCCAAAAAGGTGGGAATGATGCAAAGTTATCTAATTCTGAGAATTGTGCAACTCAGGAGGCTCAAGCAGCAGTTTCTCCATTTTCTGTTTTAGATTCTATAAATACTGTTAAACCCGTACAACGGAAAACTGGTAAAACAGACGAGGACTCATTTAAAGTTGAGAATGTTCTCCCATCAATGAAAACTCTCTTGGCCACAGAAGTTGAATGCATAATGTGCCAGGTGTATATGTGCAAGATACGACATACTCTGAGATCTTCCAACCGACCCCTTGTTGATAGCAGGTTTTCTGCATATACCACTGCAAGCCATCCGCCTGCTGATTCTATTGTCACAATTGATAATATGTCAAGCAAATATGAGGTGAAGAAGAAAGAATCAATACCTGCCAGGATAGCTGGTGATATTGATATCAGATTTTTAGATGGACCCTTCAATTCTACACTTGGTGTTTTACGTACTTCCCCTAGAGGCACAAAGCTGATATCATCTGGTATAGAAGCCTGCCAATCTGGACCGCATAATTCATACGTTGAAGAAAATATGCTTTCTTATGGATTGAGGCAACCACTCCAAGAGCTTCTTGATGGCATGGCATTACTTGTGCAGCAAGCTACATCATTTGTGGATGTGTCACTAGATGCAGATTGTAATGATGGGCCCTTTGGTTGGCTTGCAATGCAGGAACAACGAAGGCGTGGTTTTGCATGTGGGCCTTCTATGGTTCATGCAGGCTGTGGGGGACTATTAGCTTCCCGCCATTCCCTGGATATTGCTGGTGTTGAACTTGTTGATCCACTATCAACTGATGTAAGCTACTTCTATTAAACATTTTAAATGAATTAAAAGTTGAACAAAGAAACCCTATGGTTTCAAAGATACTGAAACAGAAGTTTCAGTTTATCATCTACAAGTGAATATGTTATTTGACTTGAGCTTTTGTGTTTCAGGAAATAACCATAGTTTCTAATGAGGAACTCCTGTAAATTGCTTGAGAATGTGACTGCTAAAATTAATTAGAAATCATTCTTCTGTGTCATACAAGTATTTTGAATTGTGACTGGCATAGAAATTTTATTCAGTGCACAGATATCTTTCTTTGGAGATGAGGGGGTTCGTAAATTATCATATGCATTCTCATTTTTTTGAGATTTTATAGCATGTTTTCTGGACAATGTAGCATAGACTTCAGTTTTTTTCATTTGTTGGTGCTAAATCCACCCCTTATTTTTGCTAAATCCACTCCATCCATTAAGAAATTGACAACTTTACCTTTTACTTTTTTCCCTTTTCTAAACATTAAGGGTAAACTTGTCCATTTCATATAAAAAGGGGTGGATATAGCCAAATGAGGAGTGGATTTAGCCAGTGTTGTCAAGTCGTCGCCTAGGCGTCGACTAGTCGGCGACTAGTCGTCCGGTCGTTTTGGAGAAGGAGAAATGCTGTGCGACCAGCGCCTATGGCCGACTAGGCTACTAAGCGCGCTAGGCGACGCTTAGCCGCGACTAGGCCACGCTTAATCGGAGAAAGAAAACCGCAGAATTTGACCTACTTTAATTGACCCGACCCAACCCGACCCGACCCAAATTTCATTAATTTTAAATTTTTTTTAACAAAACGCTCCTTCGGCTGCCTCCTGCGACGCAATCCACACACAATCCAGTCGCGCTCGTCTTCCAGTTCCGGCGTTACTTCCGCGAGACCGCGACTTCCAGGCCACCAGCGAGGCAGCGACTATCAACCATTGTCGATTATCTTCCAGCGACTCTCCTCATGGGTAAGTTTTCTTATAGTTTGTTATCATTAAAGTATTTCTTTTAATTTTTTTCTTATTCTAGTATTTTAGTATTTCAGGTTTTTTTTCAGTTTAATATTTCAATTTTTTTGGTTTTGTACTAGAAAACTAGAATAAGAAAAAAAATAAAAGAAATCTTAAACTGAAAAATTAAAATTTAATTTTCATTGATTTGATTCATTAAACAATAAAGTATGATATACTTTAAAGTTTCAGTTATTTTTATTTTTTTANACAAATGGGAGATAATAATATCCGTGACTACGAAGACGATCCATCCAAAGACCCCAAACGAAAAGCCAGCTCTAATGATCCAGATGGAAATATGGCTTTTGGCCAAAAATGAACAACAAAAATCTGGTGGAGTGCACATTATGCCACAAACAAATTAATGGTGGCATAGGACGTTGGATGATGATATTTGATACCTCAAAACATGGAATTAACTATTTTAATGTCCTTTGACTTCTTATTGTGTTAATTATCTTTCTTGGTGTGTTATTTTTTAAGATTGAAGGATATTTGCTTGTTATGTACTCTTTGTTAAGTGACTTTATGTGCTATCTTTAAACATAAATTTGATTTGGTTATGGTATTTTGACATATAAATATATATATATATTCTTGTTGGGTTAATGTAGATATATATAATGTTAAAAATTTCAATACTAATTATGATTTGTCGACTAGTCTACGACTAGTCTACGACTAGTCGCCTAGTCCACTAGTCTCCCCGTCACCGACTCGACTCGACTTGTCGACTTGACAACCATGGATTTAGCAACAACCTTTTTCATTTTTCCCTAAAATAAGTTTCCTTATGCAAGATGTTTTCTTGTCATCCTAGTCATCTTATCTTTCTCCAAGGAAAATTTCATTTAGTTTTCTATTGTTGACATGCACACCCTCTTTTCTCATAGATATTCTTGGCTGCCCAAAAGATGTATTTTATTTCCTATTTCATCAGTTTGTGTTGGAAGCCAGTGGTTCCTGATATTTTATTTTCATGGTCATGTCAATGTGCTTTTTGAGTTATGACCATCAACGATTTCGGATATTATTACCTGTGATACATGAACTGATATACAGAGATATGCATGCACAGGTTCAGGCTTCATTAGCAATTAGTTTACTTCAGTCTGATGTCAAATGTGCTCTTAAATCTGCATTTGGCACTTTGGATGGACCATTATCTGTAACTGATTGGTGCAGAGGTCGTGGACAATGCAATGATGCTGCATTATCAGGTGATGGATTTTTGGTGGAGCCTACAGCAAGTGCAAGTGAATGCCGAGATTCTTCAAGCACTGTATCTTTGTCTGCTGGGGAACCAATAAGCCCATCCCTTTCTTCTGCCATGACATCATCATCCTTCAAAGGTATGAGAATGCTCATATATCCCATCGTCCTAAATTCTATCTTATTGTGTTGTGTGATTGCCAGATGGATCAAGAGGGGATGGAGCAACTGACCGAAGATTAAGTCAAGAGGCTTTATCAGAATCAGAACACCTATTAAGTATACGTCCCAGGCCAACTATTGCTGCAGTTCCATATCCTTCTGTACTTCTTGGGTATGGATAAATATAGTTTTTTACGAGTCAATTGATAATTATGCCTCATTTACATAATAGTTGCCAACAATTTGTTTTCCCAAATTTTGGAAGGCAAATGATTTGCACTATTCCACTATGTTTAGCAGTAAGCTTTATAACTTTGTCCATATAATTCACGATGTAGTATTCTTAACGCGTCCAAATTGAGATCTGTGTTTTGGTATCTACTAATAGCTATTCATAGACCATCTCCCCAACGATGGATACTCACAATCTCACATATGAATTACTGAATTGGTTTTGATAATTGCAGATTTGCAGTAACTATTTTTAGTACTCTAGCATGATGATATATAAATATACAACTAAATCAATCTGTCTTAATAGGTACCAAGATGATTGGCTTAAAACATCACCTAGTTCTCTACAACTCTGGGAGAAGGCTCCTTTTGAACCTTACGCTATGCCAAAAAATGTAAGTTTTGAATGGTGAGCAATCTGCATATTTGTTTTTGGGATTCACCTACTTGGATAGGCAGAAATGCTGGATTTGATTAACAGTTCTTAAGAATGAATAGTTGAGTTGACCTTGCTCATTTCACAATTTTGCAGATGATGTACTATGTTGTATGTCCAGATATTGATCCATTAACAAAAGCTGCTGCTGATTTTTTTCAACAACTTGGAAGCGGTTAGTACATTTTGATAGGAATGTTGATCCTCACAGTTGGTTGTACAATAAGGAAAACCTTAGGTGCAAACTCTTATGATGGGTCCTCTAAACTTTTATACTGTAGAATCGGGAAAGTGCTGACTTTAAAGTGAGTCAGAACAACTGGAACTACTTTATTGCTTATGCCCAAATTAAGGGAGACATAAGTAAACACATAATATGCTTTGCCTAGTTGCTAGAGAGATACTCCTATTTGTGCTTAGCGAAAGCAATTAATGAGAGATACTCCGTATTTGGGTTCTTAGATAGAGTACCTGTACTCTCCTCCTTACATGATCTTGGTTCATACATGTTGATAATAATAATCTTTTAAAAATCGCCCTTACATCTTCATTAAGTGCATCAGTTATTTTGTTATTGGAACCACTAATCCTGTCCACTGTTAGGAGTTGTTCACGTTGTTTGTTGTTCCTTCAAAAGTGAATAAGAGCATGGTCGATTCTCTCTTTTGAGTTTCTTTTTTCATGTTTGTAGTGTATGACACTTGCAAACTGGGTTCCCATGCACCTCATTGTTCGGGAAATGAGATGGAGATAGATTCTGAGAAAAACTCTTCAGGTTTTGTTTTAATTGACTGCCCTCAGTCTATGAAGATTGACAGTAGCAGCGCATCTATGCTGGGATCAATCAGCGACTATTTTCTATCTCTTTCTAATGGATGGGATTTGGAAAGCTTTCTGAAGTCTCTTTCAAAAGTTATCAGAACTTTAAAACTGAGTTCATGCCTGAACCCAAAAGATGGAAAAAGTGGTCCATGCACTGTAAGTTTTGTTTCTTAACCTGCGATTTTTTTAACCTTTGCATTTTTATAAGTGATTGTTGGTCTGGGATAAAATCAACTTTGTCAGGGATCAAATAAGATGGAGCTAGCAATTGTGGATGTGGGGGTGTTTTTGGTTCTCAGAAAAAAAAGGACATGAAAAATCATTGATTTATTGTGCACATGTTTAGTGTGTTTGTTTGTTGATATTTCCTAGTTGTGTCAAAATTATTTTTGTCAGTTGAAATATGAGCTTGCTCTATGTGTAATCTTAATATCCTCTGTATAGTCATAGAATGGACTCTGGAGTAGAGAACTCAGTCACCTTTTACTATGGGGCGATGACCTCAGAGCTGCTAGCCTGCTAGTTTTGCCTGATTTTTTCTGCCCAATAAACAGTACTGGGTAATAACCAGTATATGAACAGTACTGTTTAAAAACAATCTGTTTTGGAAGTACGGTCTTCTGAGCACTTTTTTCACAAAACTCGATTTACAAATCGTCTTAGGTTGCACTTTCTTCCGGACACCGGATCTCCCCTTACAGGCCCACGGGAGCCACTTTCTGGTTCCCCTTTTGGCGTTGTCGCCATGTGCCAGCAAGTGGTACCATCTTCAGTGACCTTTGCTAGTTAAATGTATTTCATTTTTTGAAGCTAAGTCTAATGTTATCCAGGGTTCGTAGAACATTTATTGTACTTGACTCTTTGGCATTTCACATACTGTTTTTGTAACCAGCTTGTGGCTCGATAAGTTGTAATGGACTAAATCAAAATGGCAGATCATACTTCCCTTGCTTCTTACTTTGTATGAAGTTTTTGACAAGAAATGCATCAAGGTTCTAAGGGAAACAACCTCTCAATTTTTACCGGGGTAAGGTTGGTACATTTTGACCCTCAGAACCCCAACAGAGTTGGGATTATTGTAGGTCAGCTGTTGTTGTCTCATGTATTTGTCTGGTATATGAGTGTGAACAAGATGTTTTCTAGTGGGCTAATGATATATACTCGATGATTATGTAGGTATAGTTGTGTGTAATCCTCCTATATGGTTCTAATATGGAGTAAATAAAACCAGCCTCTTTTTCAACAAAAAAATCAATTTCAGTTTGCCCCTCTTTAATTATTTATTTGTAAGGACCAACATGCCTATTTTGTGTTTGACCCTGAAAAATTGTTTGTTTTTGGTTTGCTACCTACACGATTTGAGCATGTCCGAGTGGATTGTTCTAAAAGAGGATTTCTACTTTGTGGTAGGTGAGAACACAGTCATAGGAAATTGTGATCCAATGGATATGAAATCTCACATGTATATATTTATAGCTTAGGTATGTGACTGAAACATGAAAAGGCTAATAGTTTTCTAAATAGAGTTGTGTGAAGATGTTGGTGAAGATAGGGAAGTGTCGAAACTCAAGGATGACATCGCTAACTTGGCTACAATCTTTGTAGCAATGATAATGCTTAACACTTTTACGTGTCATTTATAATTTGTAATATCTCGAGGATAAGATATATAAAAGTGCTCATAAATAGGTTATTGTTCTTAACTATGAAAGAAAGAGATTGTGATTTAAAAGCTTAAAAATAAAATTATAATCATTTTGCATGCTTTGCCTAATTGCCTTTGCTCTTTACTTGGTACCGTATTCACTTATGTATATTTGTAATAGTGTGAAGAATCTGCTAAACATTCACCATTCAGTTTAGCTCTAGTCGTTGCCAATTTTCATTAATTGCTTTAAATAGTAAGCTCATGCTCTTCATGCATTACCTTCTTCAAAATTTAATATTGTTTTCTTTGTCACTGTAAAATCAGGTTATCTATGTTGTATGTCCCTTTCCTGAGCCTCTTGCCATCTTGCAAACTGTGGTTGAGTCTGCTACGGCTCTTGGTTCAGTTATTGTTTCTTCTGACAAAGAAAGGCGATCTACATTGCGCAATCAAGTTGGGAAGGCTTTAAGTTACTCAGCAGCAGTGGATGAGTCCTTCTCAAATGTCTTGACACTTTCAGGCTATTGTATCCCTAAATTGGTTTTGCAGATAATCACAGTTGATGCCATTTTTAGGGTCACAAGCCCTCCACTCAGTGAGCTTGTGATCCTAAAAGATATTGCATTCACTGTTTACAATAAAGCTCGCAGAATTTCCCGCGGATCCGCAAATGACATGGCCCCTTCATTGTCCATATCAAATAGATCACATCCCGCCCTGATGCAAATGAGTTCTCCTGTTCCAATGTGGAAGGATTATGGTTCTAGAAATATAGGTGTTTCTTTCCAGAGGGAGGGTGAACTGGATGCCAGTTTGAGGCATGGTACCTGGGATAACTCATGGCAGACATCAAGAGCTGGAGGAATTGGAAGCGATCCAAACCGAACAGGAGACCTCATATTCCAAGACGAAATCCGATATTTATTTGAGCCACTTTTCATTCTTGCTGAACCTGGTTCTTTAGACCGTGGACTCTCATTTCCTGTTTCTGGCAACCTTTCATCTGACTCTTCTAAGCTTTTGTTGGATGATGGTATAAGCGGGTGTGGAGATATTGGAGCAAGCTCTCTGTCTGAAGGGGCAGAATTAGATGGATCTAGATCTTGCCACTCAAAATTGCACTGTTGCTATGGATGGACAGAGGATTGGCGATGGCTAGTATGCATATGGACAGATTCAAGGGGAGAGTTGCTTGACAGTTACATACATCCCTTTGGAGGAATCAGTAGCAGGCAGGATACTAAGGGTCTGCAATCTCTTTTTGTCCAGATCTTGCAACAAGGGTGTCAGATACTTCAGGCATGTGCCCCTGATGAGGCCATTGCAAATCCCAGAGACTTTGTGATTGCACGTATAGGATACTTCTTTGAGCTAGAGTGCCAGGGTAAAAAACACTTTTCTCTGCTGTTATGCTGGAGTTGTCTCTTGGTTTAAAATGATTTTGTGATACTTAAGATATTCTATTGGTCATTCCATGCCTTTTCATCAGTCCTAAATTTTAATAGTTTTCTAAGATTAGAAAGTGAGCCACAACTTCAACTTTATTAAATTGAATATCTTTCATTTTTGACCCATATATAATGGCAAGGGGGTCTTTCAGAAACATCTACCTTTTCTAGGTAGGGGCAAGGTTTGCGTACACCCCCATCCAACCACCCACCCACCCACCTAAAAACCTCATTCATGGGATTTTACTGGGTTGGTTGTTGTTGTTGTTGGCCCATGTGTATAATGGCATTTTCAGATTTAGTTCAGTTCATGGCTATTAATCAACACACATTGAGTCCAGAGTGAATTTATGTTTATTTTGGTCTCATTGGTACAATAGTAATCCTTGTTGTACTTTTGTGCTTGACAAACCAAATGTCAAACTATATCTTGAGTGTGGGCCAAAACTTGGAGTCAGTCTCAAGTAGAGAGCTAAATGTTTTCAATAAATTTTGTAGTCCAAAGCCGTTTTTGTCGAACCTTTTGCATTTTTAGCCTGTTCAGTTTCATGTTTCTGTGCTGTTGTTATATGAGACTATGGACTGAGTCTCAAGTAGAGAGCTAAATGCTCTAAGGAGTAAATACTGACGATGTGGCTATATATGCGCAGAATGGCAAAAGGCACTCTATGCTGTTGGGGGTTCTGAGGTCAAAAAATGGCCCTTCCAGCTTCGTCGACATGTGCCTGATGGGGTAGCTCCAAACAGTAATGGGACTACCTTACAACAACAGGAAATGAATCTAATTCAAGAGAGAACCTTACCCTCGTCTTCTAGTCCACTCTACGGTTCCCACCCGAAATCTTCTGCATTTATGAAAGTTGGTTTGGGGCAGCCCAACACAAGACAGCAGCTAATTGGCGGACACGCCGTGGTGGATAATTCCATAGGTTTACTTCAGTGGGTCCAAAGCATTAGTTTTGTATCAGTTTCTATCGATCATTCCTTACAGCTTGTGGTTCAAGCAGATTCTGCATCTCAAGGTATCTCTCTCCCCTTTTAACCATGTCTTTCTTCTAGTATTCGCTCTCCTCCATTCCCATATTATCTACCTTCCCATCTGTTTTTTGTGGTCCTTTTCATTTTCCCCTGTAATTTTTATGGGTAATGCTAGGGGTGCTCAATGTCTATGCAGTGTCTGTCAGTGGCGGATCTAGAAAAAATATCAGTGGGGGTAAACACTAGGGGTGTATACGAATTGAATCGAAGCAAATATATCACTATTCGATTCGTATTCGATTAAAGTGGTATGTATTCGAATTCGGATTCGTATATAATTCAAATTTTAAAAAACATTCGTATTCGATTCGATAGATATTTGACGTATTTGAATTCGTATTCGAATATTCGAATTCGAAAATATTAGTAATTTTTTTCTTAAAATAGATTTCTTAAAGACATTAAATTATTATTTTATAATAATGTAAAATGTAGTAAAAATATGTTAGAATATATATAAATTTATTTATAAATTATAATATTCGAATTTATATAAATTTATATGTACACAAAAAATTAATATATTAAAACATGTTAAAATATGTACACAAATATTTAATATATTAGAATATATATAATTTATTTATAAATTATAATATTCGAATAATTCGAATAATAAACGAATCGAATCTATTAACATTTGTATTCGAATTTGAATTTAATTCGAATCTAAAATATGATTTGTATTCGGATTCGAATTCGAATATAGCGAATACGAATCATCCTTTTCGAATACGAATCACGAATCGAATACATTTTATTTGATTTGTATGCACCCCTAGTAAACACACATTAAAGAGTATGGTGGGGTTCAGGGGTAGCGCTACCGATATTTTTAAAACGTTTGATAATGATAAAAAATAAATAAATTTAATTTCAAACAAGTATTCAAATAAGAAAAAGTATTTTTAAATTAGAATAATAAAATATAAAATACTCCCTCCGTCCCACAAAAAAGTTCCCATTTTGACCATAAATTGGTCAAACAGTTATACGCTTTGACCATAAATTAAATATAATCTAAATAATGAAATGCTAAAAAAATTTGAGATATCAAAACTAGATCCTAAGATGAATCCAATTATATTAAATTTATTTTATAATTCAATATACTTTTCTCACAATTTGTAGTCAAAACATGTAAATATTTGACTAAATACTATNGTATTTTTAAATTAGAATAATAAAATATAAAATACTCCCTCCGTCCCACAAAAAAGTTCCCATTTTGACCATAAATTGGTCAAACAGTTATACGCTTTGACCATAAATTAAATATAATCTAAATAATGAAATGCTAAAAAAATTTGAGATATCAAAACTAGATCCTAAGATGAATCCAATTATATTAAATTTATTTTATAATTCAATATACTTTTCTCACAATTTGTAGTCAAAACATGTAAATATTTGACTAAATACTATTCAAAATGGGAACTTTTTGGTGGGACAGAGGGAGTATATCATAACATAATATAATTATGATATTTCAAATATATTACCGGTATATCTTTTTAAGTGATTATTTTTTACTTTTAGACTAAGATTTTCTTTTGTCAGTGGAGGCAAACTAATTTTTTTTACCGGGATCGTTCTTTTAATTTTCTACAAAAAAAAATTATTTTAACAATGTATATTACATCGTAAAAAAAAGTTGACTGGGGCGACTGCCCCCATATTCATACATGTAGAGATATTCATACATGTAGATCCGCCCGTCTGTGTGTGTCTGTTTTTACTTGGTTTACAAATGAGGTACCCCATTTTGGTTTATCCCTAGCATTATTGAATTTTTATGTGATGTAGTGCCTCACTTTTTTTTCTCTAGGGGCTAGTCAAAGCAGTACCAACATTTCTTCTGGCCCTCCAAGTTATCTGGAAGGATATACCCCCGTAAAGTCCCTCTCTTCGACTCCCGCGTCCTACTTATTCATCCCCGCCCCCAACATGCGCTCTCTAGCCCCTACAAACTTTCAGCTTCCGACGTGCCTCACCGCCGAATCCCCACCCCTGGCCCACCTCCTCCACAGCAAAGGCTCTGCCCTCCCGCTGTCAACCGGTTTCGTCGTGTCAAAAGCAGTGCCTTCGATGAGGAGAGACAGTGCAAGCATCTCAAGAGAAGAATGGCCTTCTGTTCTCACTGTCGGTCTCGTCGACTACTACGGCGGTGCCCGGGGCCCACAAGAGAAGGTAACAACCGTTAAGGGCAGCGGGGGCTGCCCGAAAGCAGGGGGGCAGAGTTCAGAAAGTAGAGAATCCGAAACGGAGACCCACCGCTTGGTTCTGGAGAGTGTGGCTGCAGAGCTCCAGGCACTGTCATGGATGACTGTGAGCCCCGCTTACTTGGAGAGGAGGACCGCCCTACCCCTCCATTGCGACATGGTGTTGCGGCTCCGGCGGTTACTTCACTTTGCTGACGTGGAAGTTTCCCGGTTGCCCGAAAAGTCCCCGGGTTAGTAGTACTATATAGTAGTCCGTATATAATGTAATACTAGCAAGATGTAAAAGGGTGTTACTATATCCACTCCCATTTTGACTATATCCACCCTTTCTATATTAAATGGACTATTTTGCCCTTAGAAGTGACGTTGCGTCAAAATTCTCTCATTTGTATTTTTGAGGTTAAAATTGTCAATTTAACATTAATGGAGTGGGTATAGTCAAAATGAGGGTGTGGATATAGCAACAAGTAATGTAAAAATATGGATAGAAATCATCAAAAGTGTGAAATTCTAAGGAGCATGTGAACATTTTAATGTATCCAAATAACCCAATTGTGGAAATGTGGACACATTAAAGTGTGGGCTCATTGGTTTCTTGGAATTTTTCCATAGACCCATCTCATTTTGTATGTCTATTTATAATTTCACCCATGTAAGAATTAGTGGCACTTTTTAAATTTTTGAAAATTAGTGGCAAATTTTTAATGTACAATTGTATCATTTGCAGTTTGAAATGTGTTCATGAACGAGAAAATAAAGAATTTAGAATAAATAGATCGTGAACTAAAAGTGATTACCGTCCAGGAATTTCCCTCGTGATTTGATCTTGCACATATGCTTCCTTGTGTCAAAATAATCATCTCACTTTAACAATACACAAAATCTACATTTAAAATTATTTCTGATTTGATCTGATCTGATTCTAATAAGAATAATTAAAAAGTAAAAAAAATAATATAGGGAGAACATGACTTAAATTAGAAGTAAAATATTTAAAAAATATCAAAATATGAGTTTTATGTTTTTCCTCAATATAAGAGTTACAATATTAATAATGTCAATATATAACACTAAAAAGTACGGAGTATTTCTTACTACTAGAGAAGAGCAATATATAATGTCAAACTGTTAGTCCTATATTGGTATTAAAATATGGATTTCTATTTTTGGTGTTTTTTAATATTTTTTCTTCTAGCATTGTAATTTTTTATTTAAGAATTGGGATAGCACTCAAAAGTATAAGTTGCATATTTTAAAAATACATTAAAGTATTCTATAAAATAAGATGTAATAATATTTTATTTTATCAAATAATCAGTGAGAATGCATGAATAAATTAAAGCTATCAAGATGCCAAAATTCTTACTTACACGATTTTTATGAGATGAAGGGAGCATTAATAAGAGATGCAAAAATTAGTTACTTTCCACATTTAGGCTCCATTCCGTTCAACTTATTTTTTCTGATCTGATCTGATTCTAATAAGTTCTGATCTGATCTGGTCTGATCTGATTGGATCTGATCTGATCTGATCTGATTGGATCTGATCTGATCTGATTGGATCTGATCTGATCTGATCTGGTCTGATTTGATCTGATCTGGTCTGATCTGATTAATTATTATTTAATTTAAAATTTCAAATCAATAATTTAATTTGACTTTATAATAACGTTTTAAAATTGTAATGATAATTCATATTATAATATAATCAATATTTTTTATTTAATGATTATTTTTTAATAAAATAAAAATAGTTAATTCATATATTAGAATAATCATTCATATTATAATGTAATAATATTTTTTATTTTATGATAATTTTTTTGTAAAATTAGAATTATACATTAGAATAAATATTTAATTTAGATATACATTAAAAAGTAATTAAATTTAGATAATCAATATATAGAAGAGATAGTATTTTTATTAAAATATCT
>OOIL02004906.1:4092-39092 GCA_900332095.2 Cuscuta campestris | reverse complement strand
CTGAAACTAAGTCAGGAGAGACGGAATTCCAGTACAAGAGTGTTTGCAAAACACGAAAGAAAACAAACGGAGCAAGAAACAAAAGAACGAAATAGCTTCTTGCACTCATTATTAATGATGCCGACATAAGGCCGATGATTAACAGGAGAAGGCGACAAATTTTGCTATACAGTAGTGGTGAAGTTCGGGTTTTTAAAACCGGCCGTAATCATTCGGTTAAAACGATTTTGGTTTTATTGGTTGTCCGTTAAAGGCGGTTCGGTTTCGGTTGGTTATTATGGACCAATGTCTAGTTCGGTTAATTCGGTTTTCGACTGAACCCGACCGGCCCTCACCCCTACTCATAGTCAACAATCATAATCAAATAAATCACATAAACAAATCTATAATTGGTTATACACACGAATTAACACTATCTATGATATCTATCTACACTGGAACCAATCCACGAACTCACCTCAATTGATTGAAGCAGGGGCGGATCTATGTTTAAAGGAATGGGGGCACTTGCCCCCAGTGAGTTTAAGAAAAAAAATTTGTTAGTACATTGAGTATCTTTATTCTTTTAATGAAATAAAAGTGATGCCCCCATAAAAAAATTGGTTGCCCCCAATCCCTTTTTGGCCACTTTCGTAAAAGCAAAAAAAAAAAACTTTTCAAAAAACAAAAAAAAATTGAATTGTTATTTTATACGTTACATTGCTATTATATTACTCAGTAATATACTACTTCTGTCCCAGTGTATTTGCCCAGTTTGATTTTTTTGAGTCAAACTAGACAAACTTTGAATTCCAATTACTCTCAATTTACTGTAGTATATTGCATATTAGCATAATGAAATACAATTTTGAAAGTTCTCAATACGATAAATTCAATAAAGTTATTTTTATGTTAAAATACATTACTTTTTTTATTTAATTGAAGCTCAAAGTTTGTCCAATTTGACTCGAAAAAGTCAAACTAGACAAATACATTGGGACGGAGGGAGTATTATTTTGCTTTATTTCTCAAAAAAAAAATCTTGCTCTATTTATTGGTACACCAAATAGTACCCTATTTACACCACATACGGAGTATTTTTCTTCATTATCAATTTCTATCTACACCAAGAAATTCAATACTTCTTTCATCTCACAAAATAATTTTTATCTGAAAAAAAGTACACTTTAAAAAATGTATTATTTTCTAATTCGATCTGCTGTAATTTTATAATATGGTAGGATATGTATAGAGTATGTAGAGGGAGAAGATAATGTTGATTTTGAGACGGTAAGTTTATGTATTTGGCTTTTGTGGGGATAATACAATTGCATATTTGTTCAAAAAAAAGGATATGATGTTTTGGATAAAAATTAGAAAATAATATTAAAATTAAATATTTTTAAAATTCATTTTTTAAAACAAGAAATATTTTGTGGAACAAAAGGAGAATGATTTTTTATTCAAGTCTGCCCCAGTGGTTTGGATTTCTGGATCCGCCACTGGATTGAAGAGATAAAACAAATTAAGCGAGCAAATGAGATCAACAATTGGCAGTGGCATCTATTTTTTTTCAAAATAACGTCTTAGTACTAAGCTAGTTTTTGAGGCGTCCCAAAAATAGAGAGTATTAATTACTCTAGTAGTTGCTCAAAAACATATTGTATTGCTGAAAGCCTGAAACTTATGCAGAACAAAGCAAAAATAGATGAACCATATTTCTCTCAATTTGTCCAGTCTCCATCTGTCTAGTCTATTTGTTTGGTTAAGTTTTTCGAGTAAAATTAGATCAATTTTAATTATTAATTACTCTCAATTTCTATTTTATGTTAATATAATGTAATAAAATTTATATTTTTCATTAACCTTATAAAAAAATTAATTTTTATTTAATTGAGACTCAATGGTTGTTTGGTTTGACTTCGAGCAACACTAAACAAATGCACTTGGACGAAGGTGGTATAGTTTTTTTCATCATTTTAAGATTATACCTGACTCCTCCATTCATGTTGTGCTTTCAGAATTTTTTTAATCACTTTTTTACTTATTTTCATTTGTCATTTAATAAAAGAATATCGTCATGTCATCTTTTATTTGTCTCCTTTAGTCTTACGGATAAACTAAATATTGTTGGGTGCAATTGACAGAGGTGGGGGTATAAGTTCAGGTTAGGCTGAAGTGGGGTGGGCACCTGAGCGGATTTACCGAGAGAGTAAGGGGAGATAAAAACCATTAATTTTTCGAATAGAACATTTTAAAAACTCTGAATCATCTTGATAGAATTTTAGGATGGGGTATGGACATCTAGATTGGGCTATAAGACACTTGGGTTAAACCACATTAAAAGATTGAATCCAATCGATTAGTTAGTTCAACTCTAGAGCTTATATACCGATTACTTTAGTCTTGGATTTCCGATGTGGGATGTACTCTAACACTCCCCCTCAAGTGGACAACCGGGCCATTTTGAATCTAACCGGTTGACCACTTGCAAATGAACTCTCATTCCCTTGACTTTTTTTTATGAGCGCCAACACCTAAAGGACCACGAGCCGCTGGGCATGGACTTCCAGACGAGCAATCGTGTTAAACAGGCCACAGGCCGTTGGGTACAACCTCCATACGGACAACTGGGCTAAAGACTAACGGGCCGCTAGGAATGAACGTCTAGACGGACACCTTGACAAACGAGGTGGGCTAAAACTGGCTCTGATACCATGATAGATTTTTGGGATGGGGTATGGACATCTAGATTGGACTATAAGACACTTGAGTTAAACCACATTAAAAGATTGAATCCAATCGATTAGTTAGTTCAACTCTAGAGCTTATATACCGATTACTTTAGTCTTGGATTTCCGATGTGGGATGTACTCTAACACATCTCATGACAATGATTTCCAATGTCATGAAAACCAAGGTGAACTACTACTTATTATGCCAAAACTCATCTCACCTGCTCATTTAAATCTTTTTTAATCCTACGGTCCTCATTAGGCAGAGATCTAGGGCTTGTTTGGGAATAGCGGTAGAAATTAGCGTTAGCATTTTGGATAAAATTTTAACGGTACAGATTACTTTGAAAATGTCAAACGCTGCCCATAGATAGCCTTTTCAAAACGCTAATATTAATCGCTAACGCTATTTCCAAAGAGGCCCCTACTCTTCTTTTTTTCTTACAAACGACAATCGTCAGTTCGTCACCCCCTTTTTTTGACACTACTGATTAGTGTCATATTAAGACATTCCTTTGTTTTGAATAATTTTAATAATGGTAAAGACAAATATCACTCATTTTGTCTTAAGATTAATTTTTCATTTCAACTTTTGATCAATTTTATTTTTAATTTAATTTATTTGATTATAAGTTTAATATTTAAAAATAAAATTTACTCCATTTGTCTAGATTGACTTTTCTAAGTCAAATCAGACAAATTTTTATCATCAATAACTCTAAATTTGTATCTCATATTAATATAAATAAATAAAATTATGAAAGGTCTAAATAAGATAAATCTAATTAAATTATTTTCATGCTAATATACATTATAGTCTTCATCCAGATTGACTTGAAAAAATCAAATTAAATGAATACACTAGGACAGATGTAATATATATTTGAAAACTTTATCAAAAGTTCTTCAAACTATATCATTTTATAAAATGACAAATGAAATTGGAAAAAAATAAAATAAGTTTGACGCAGGAGTAATAATTTTAAAGTTGAGTAAATTCCATAAAAGTTCTCTAGTTATAAGTTATTTTACATATTTAGTCCATACATATTAAATATTACTAATTTAGTCCTCAATTATTATATTTATTTCCATGAATGGTCCCTAATTAATCTTCCTCCTTCCCCTCGCACTTTTTTTCCAAACTCGTCATTGAGTTTGAAGCGTTAAACCCAAAACCGAAATCATCACTTTTCTATCAATTGTTTGTCTAACTGGTGGAACCTAAAATCAAAACCAATAAGCTTTATGAATGAGTTTTATCAGTTAGTCACAAGAAATTGTAAAGAAATAAACATTAAAACTCATCCATGAAGGTTATTGGTTTCGAATTTGGATTTCATCAGTTAGACAAATAATTGAGAAAAGAGTGATGATTTTGGTTTTAGGTTTTAAGGCTTCAAACTCAGCGATGAGTTTGGGAAAAAAATATGAATTTATAATTTTATCTAGATCTTAATGTAAATATTAACAAAAGACCATTCGTGGAAATGAATATAATAATTGAGGACTAAATTATTAATATTTGATATGTAGGGACTAAATATGTAAAACAACCTATAACTGGAAAACTTTTATAGAATTTACTCTCTTAAAGTTTTAAAATTAAATTTTAAAATTGTTGAAATATTCAAGTTTTAAATGAACTAAATTAGGGTAGGATGTAACTCCACCACTAGGGCTGTAAACGGATAACCGAAAATTCGATTACCGTCCGCATCCGTATCCGTTTATATAGAAAATATCCGCATCCGTTAAAAACGGTTATTATCCGTATCCGATTAAGGATATCCGATTGCTAAACGGATACGGATTTGGTAATCATACATCCGATCCGTTTATAATCCGCTCCGCATTGACATCCGTTTAAATAACCGTTTATCCGTGTATCCGATCCGTTATATATGGTCTTTCCTAATTTTTTATTTTTATATTTTGTTTCTCTATAGATATCTCAAAGTATAAGACATTTTTATATGCGAAATATATGTGTAAACACATAAAAATATGTGTAGACATGTAAAAATATGTGTATATATGTACGGTGTATATCTTTTTATGATATGAAGTCATCGTATAATATCATAAACTATAAAAAATAAGAAAATAAATATCCCATAAAAAATTATAGTTGATTTAATAATATTTTAATTTAGTTTAATTGAAAATTCAAGTATTGTTTAGTTTAGTTTTCAAAATTGGAAACGGATACGGATATATCCGATATCCGACCGATATCCGACGGATGCGGATACGGTTATGATTTTTCAATATCCGTCAAGATCCGTATCCGAATTCGATATCCGACAAAAGTAAACGGATACGAATTTGGTAATAGCACATCCGATCCGATTAAAATCCGTTTACACCCCTATGACCACCACCACGGAAAGGGCAGGTGGAGACCAGTTATCAAACATTTTCCGGAGTACTATTTATTGATTAAATTAAACCTAGAGAGCATTCCTTCTTCTCAGAAATTAAAAAGAAGAAAAGAAAACAAGAGAGAGAGAGAAAGAGAGGAGGAACAAATTTCTTCCTTTCAAAGATACATCAAGCCTACCTTCTTCTGATTTATTGACATCATAGTGAAGAAAACCCTTTGCCTTCTCTAACTTGACCTAAAAATCCAACCTTTTTATTCACTGTGAGATTTCCCTGCTTCAATACAGAGCTCTCACCTCCGTTTCTTGTAATGCCAATTTCCACTTGATCCTTTTTTTCTTCTGTCTGTCCCTTCATATCAAATGTGAATTTGAATTACAATAATGGGTCACTGTTAATTTCAATTGTTTCTCCAATTCAGGCTTGATTAAGAAGTTCTTGAAGTCTTTTTCCCACAGATCTCTCTGGTATGGCATTGATACTGATTAGATTGTCTGAGTAATATGTTTTTTGTGTTGTTTTGTGGAAAAAATTTCAACCTTATCAAGTGTGGCTGTAGATTCTTGAAGATTGAAGAGGGTTTGAAGATTGGTTATGGACAAGTTACAGTGGGGGAATAAGAAAAGATTGAGATGCATGAAGGTGAAGGAGTCTTCTTCTAATGGGATGAAGAGGAAAATCACATCTAGAGTTGATAATAACAAGGAGAGTGTTACTCCTCCCCATCGTTCCAACAGGTATCATCAACTTAAATAATTGTTATAGTCTTTATTTGAATCTTTAATTTTTATTATTTAGATGTCTTTTTTGTTGTTGTAATATGTTGTTTGTAAAAAGCTGCATTTTTTTGTCAAAGATCCGTTCTTGATTTGAGATTATTGACCATTAGATTGTTCTTTTAAATCTTGATAAAGAGGTTTGGTTTTTGAATCTATACTTGGACTGTACTTCAGCTCCTATTATCCATGACAGTTTCTTTTTTCCTTTCAAGAAATGGTCTCTCCCCATTTTGATGAAGATAAGTGTGTGTATGGATTGTTCTGCGGGAACGATTATATTCTTGGGAATTTTCCCACACCAAAAGAAACAAAACCCAAACTTTTTACTGATGAAACTCCCGAAGCTATCCGAACAAGGGACTCACTCAAAGTGCAGAACAAAATCTATCATTTTTGAGTTCTTTGTGATCTTGAAATTTCTTCTATTACTTCTCATTTGTGATGGCATGAGTTGCTGAATTTTTTATGGAGAAGAAAACTATGTGGTCCTAAAGATAAGGTTTTGCATGAATTAGCACTATAAATTTATGGATTGTTTGGTTGAATTTTTTTGGAGGTAAGGGTGGGAGAGGATTTATTTTTCTTTTACAAATGTGTCTCAATCTGTTAATCATACATCACAAAGTAACTGCATATTTAGTTCAATAATGTTTTTTTTCTAAAAAAAATCATCTTCACTCACTTGCAACCATCTAATGTAAAGACTAAAGAGTAAATAAACTAAAACAAATATCACCCATTTTCTCCCCTTCAAAAACCCCAATAAAACAAGGAAAGCATGCTAACTAGTTGGGATTAAGGTTCTAATAACAATGATGATGATAATGAAGTATGAAATTTAGATTTACGATAACCGGTTTTTTTGGGCACATTGTAGGGATGTGGGGACGGCTAGATCTGGCGCGAGCGAGTTTAGAAAGGGAATGACATCATCATCTCCGGAGAAAGAGGACCGGTACTACACTACGAGAGGGTCGGTTGGATTGGAGGATCATAGCAAGTTGCTTCCAAACCCAAAGGTGGAGAAGAAGAAGTTTGTTTGGCCAAAGCTACTAATCACATTGTCTAGTAAAGAGAAGGAAGAGGATTTCATGGCCATGAGAGGTACCAAACTTCCTCAGAGACCTAAGAAGAGGGCAAAGTTGATTCAACGAACCATTCTTGTAAGTTTCCAAACACATTCTTTTTCAAGATTCAAAAAAACAAAATCCCTCGGTTAAGCATTTCCTTGATTTCTTCAAAATGTCCTAAGATAAATTCCTGGGTTTCCTTTTTTTTCGTGTAGTTGGTTAGTCCGGGTACATGGTTATCTGATCTGTGCCAGGAAAGGTATGAAGTGAGGGAGAAGAAGACTTCCAAGAAGGTACTTATTCATGTTTGTTAATAAGAACTGTTTAGTAGTTACTATATGAATTGGGGAAAATTAACTTTTAGTTTATTTTTTGGAATTTTGAATGCCGGTTTCAGAAGCCGAGGGGGTTGAAGGCCATGGGAAGCATGGAAAGTGATTCAGAATAAATTTTAAAAAAAATGTGGAAGAAGAAGAAGAAGAAGCTTAGCTCTAAGCTTGGGATTGGATATTGAGATGTGATTTTTGGTGGGCTATATTTTGTTGAAGTGGCAATTCAAGAGATAGGCAGATTTTGAGTGGTCTCAATTCTCTGCTGTGGGGTGTGGTGATATATATATATATATATATGTAATGTGTATGAAGATGGTTGAGGGACTATTGAGTCTTTTTCATTATGTTTTTGGTTTTTTGAAATTTGTTTCATTATACATATTGTATGGCTTCAATCAAAAGGATGCTTCCCTACTATAATGCCATTGCTTATTTTCTACTTTACTTTTATGTGGATGACATTAATGTTCTTATTTTTCTATTTTGGTGTGTGCTAAAACATTTGTGGGAGGGCCTCCATTTTATATATGAACTTTAAAACCACAAAAAAGCACAACTCGTATTACAATTCATGACTCATGATCAACAACAACAACAACCCAGTTAAATCCTACAAGAGTAGGGTCTGGGGAGGGTATGTGTACGCAGACCTTGCCCCTACTCGAAAGTAGAGAGGCTGTTTCCAAAGAGACCCCCGGTTCAACGTCGAAAGTTGCATTGCTTGACTAACTGCTACTTCATTAATTAGAGAAGCGCAGATAGTTTAGAAATCCATCGTGATCACGACTCATGATCACGAGATCTAATCGTATCCTTTTTTATTTTATACTCATTGGAAAAATAATTAATTTTTTTTTAATATTATTAAACATCTTATGAAATTTTTAAGAATACAAATTTTGTTTTTAAATTTTACACAGATTTTTATATGAATTAAATAAATAATGAATGCTTTCACTCAAATATCATACACCACAGATGGAGGAGTGCATTTTAAAATTTAAATAAGGTGTTGCTAAATCCAGCCTCATTTTGGTTAAATTTGCCCCATTTAGATGGATTGACAATTTTACCCTTAAAAATACAAAAGAAAAGTTTAGACCCTAACCAATTTTTAAGGGTAAAATTATCAATCCATCATAAATGAGGTAAATCTAGCTGAAAAAGAGTAGATATTATAACACCATTTAAATAATTTATTCTGTAATTCAAAACATAAAACAGAGTATAATTTGATCTACCTATATTTTTTGTGTCGTCAAGCACACAAGTCAAGATGCAAATAAAGTGTTTGGAAGACAAAATGAGCAGGTAACATAAGGGAATACTTTTTCTTTTCTTTTTTTTTTTTTTGCATTTAATACATCTGTTGTACTCCATGTGTCCATGAACTTTTTATTTATCACACTCCAATGTGTATTTTGGACAATGTTGCATATTCACTAGACCTGGCAAAAAGTGACCTGACCTGTTTTTGACCCGAAACCCGACCTGAAAACACTAGGTTTTGAACAAAGGTTTTGATGACCGAACCCGAAGTTAACCGAACCCGAAATGACCCGCTAAAAATGGGTCAAACCCGACCGGACCCGAACACAACCTGACCGACCTTCTAAAGTAAGAATTTTTCAAAATTATACACTTTTTTACTCGTTTTTAGTATATAAATTTATATTTTCAAACAAAATTTTAATGATATCGCATAATTATCTTACTTTTTTTCTAAATCTTAAGCATTTTTAAATTTCTTATATTGATATATATATCTAAAAACTACTTTAGAGTTTAAAATAAAATATTTTATAGATTTAATACTTTTTTTGGATATTTTAATTTTATTTAATAGAAAATGTAAGTGTTAATGTGAATTTAAAAATTTAAAAACTCAAAGTCATAACCGTTGGGTCGACCCGAACCCGATGACACTGGGTCATAAACATACAGTTCTCAACCCGAACCTGAATTGACCCGAACCCGAAATAACCCGAACTTGAAGTGACCGAACCCGAACCCGACCTGACCGACCGATTTGCCAGCTCTAATATTCACACAATATACAAATAGATCTCCTTAGGCTGGGCACAATGCCTCACGCCCACCAAGCCATGGTTCATCGTCCCAGTACCGTGTAGCCGCGTGACTACAGGCTACATCCCCCCCCCCCCTCCCCCGGCGTGCACGAGTCGGCCGCATGAGCCATTTAAAATCATAGGGTCGTTAGAAGATGGATTCAAATCAATCGAGATTGTGCAGACAGTGTCTCATTGAAGATTATTTTTGTACCGAGCTAGCGTACGACTTGGCATTTGCTAGACGCTTCTGGATTGGCCAACGTCTTTTTTGTAGAATACCTGATAACTTGCAAACACAATTTGAATACTTACAAAAACGTTACAATGGAAGAGATAAATTTGGAAAAGTGTACATCTACAACGACTTGGCATTTGCAAAATTGTACATCTACAATTCAATAATTGGTTTACGGTACAAGTTCTGATTCTTTGGATGAATATATGAAGATGTCTGAAAAAACAAGTCAATATACACTGAACAAATTTTGTAAAGGTATGTGTTCTTATATTTAATTTGTAAAATCCAATATATAGTGTAGAATTTTATTTTCCATTATATTAAAGTTGTCATGGCAGAAATCGTATTCGAGGAACCGGTCATGGAATGAAATTTAAAAAATATACGATTTCATGAAGAGGTGCATGGATTTCCAGGAATGCTTAGTAGCATTGACTATATGCACTGGGAGTGGGCAACTTGCCCAATGGCTTAGCGGGACCAATATCAACAGGGTGACCAATCACCCGGAGTTGATGTTTGAAGAAGTAGCGTCAAATGATATTTAGATGTGACATGCTTTTTTAGAGTTTGCAGATCAATTAATGATTTAAATGTTCTGAATCCATCTCCAGTTTTTGAATATATCATTAATGGAGTTGCAGCTACGTCATCTTTTATTACCAACGATACAGAGTATAATTTTAGTTATAATCTGGCTGATGGTATCTACCCAAATAATGGTAAAGTTGTTTACTTCTCCACGCAAGGACGATGTAAAACATGTACGGAGTACTTTTTAAGAAAGCTCTAGAGTCTGCAAGGATATCGAGAGCACTGAAAAAAGGTGACATCTTATTGTTAATCCCACAAAAATGTGGAAGAAAGAAAAAATATCATGTCATGTACACGTATGTTGTTTTACATAATATGGTTTTAAAAGACAATGGGATAGCTATTTGTGCAGACTACAAGCCGGGCTATGATAACGTTGGAGAGGTCATCGATGATGAACGAATCGCAAGGCGCGCCTAAATCCGTAGTAGAGAAATGCACAACTTCAAAACGGATTTAGTAGAGTATGCTTGGAAAAATCGAAATTCAAATTAGTGTTACTTGTGTACTTTATTTCTTTTTAATTCAATTATTTTGTGTACTTTTTTAATTCATGTAATTTAGGCATTTTAAATAAATTATTTTACTTTTTGGGTGCATTTAATTTTTATAGTTTAAAAACCCAAAAAAATTAATACTCCCTCCGTCCGAAAATATTCTTCCCGTGTTGACTTGGCACGCTTATTAAGGAATAGTAAAAAAATGCAAATTTTTCAAAAATGCACATACTATAAACTTTTAAATTTCCTTTTATTATTAAAAAAGTACTAAAAAAGTAGATTTGTGATAAAATAGAAGGGTATTATTGATATTTATCCTTAAAAAGTATACTAAAAAAGGAAATGTGAAGAATATTTCCGGACGGACCAAAAAGGAAAGTGGGAAGAATATTTCCGGACGGAGGGAGTAACCCAAAACTAGAAAAAATATT
The DNA here is from genome assembly GCA_900332095.2 of Cuscuta campestris. Lineage (NCBI taxonomy): Eukaryota > Viridiplantae > Streptophyta > Magnoliopsida > Solanales > Convolvulaceae > Cuscuta > Cuscuta campestris. The sequence continues at coordinate 27,977 of OOIL02004906.1, read as the reverse complement.
TATAAAAAAATAAAAATAGAATATACTTAAAAACACTTTTTTATCATTTTATATTATTATTTTATAAAATGTTTAATTTAATTTGAATAGAATTAGATATATATTTAAAAAATTGAAGTGTAATGATTACAGTGGATGTGAGGCACTATAGGTCTGAAGTGAGTCAGATGGTGAGTATTAGGGGTGAGCAAATACCGAACCGATACCGAAATTTCCCGAAAAAACCGAGAATACCGAACTGAAAAATACCGAACCGAAAAAATACCGAGAAGGAACTGAACCATACACATCTCTTGCATTTAAACATTCATTTTTTTTAATTTTTATGTTTTTTATTTAAATTCACTTTTTAATTTTCAAAAATAAAGGGGCATTGTTAAATTTTAATGTGTAAAGTAGGTATGTATATTCATCCCGATTTATACCGAAACCGATACCGAACCATCCCGAACCATACCGAACCGATATTTCGGGATCGGGATTGGTACGGGGTAAAATCCCATACCGAACCAAAATACTTGGTACGGTATCAGTACGAGCTAAATACCGTACCATACCGTACCATGCTCACCCCTAGTGGGTATTGTCAGTGATGAGTGGCTATTGATTTGGAGTGAGCGATGGTGGAACGTTACAGATAACCTTATAAGCTCATTATTATTTGACTAAATTTTATAAATTATCTCCAACTACATGTAGTTTTCATATTTAATTTCAGTTATAAGATATTATATAATTGATCATCAAGTTTTTAAAATTATTTCATAAATAGTCTTTTATGCCAAATATGACAAAAAAATCCACATATAGTTCCTAAAAGATCGATTATGAAATAATTTGTAAAAATTGATGACTATGTATGTTAAAATTGGAGACTAAATATAAAAAATCACATGTAATTTATAAAAAGATTATGAAATTTAATCTTATTACTCGTAATAAACGGAGTGTGATGTTTGGGCCTTTGAGGTATAATTTTTACAATTTTCATTTTTTTTTAAATTTTTGTATCAAATTTAGAAATGAACTCTAATTTGACCGTTTTTTTACTCGAACGTTATATCCGACGTATCAATTATTCACAAATGTATATTGTTCACCGTTTAATATCTACTGTATTTTTGTAACAATGGTGCAAAGAACATTTTCTACTAAAATAAAATCTTCCCATTACGCGTTATGAGGCTTGACCGACTTTATTTTCAATTCAATTTAATTGAATATAGGAGTAAAATTTTAAAATAAAATTTATATAGTAATAAACAACATGAAAAGTTCTACAAAACTAGAGGTGACAAGACTATATTATTTTTTGAAATGACTAGTAAAAATGAGCAAACAAAGTGAGTAAAGTTTGACCCTGTGAATAGTGTGTGAGAAGATCTATGGTGGACAGAGGGAGTAAATTTTGTTGGAGTTATTTTTCATTTAGACGTGTTTACTTATTAGAATAATACAACGCATTTAAAAATACACCACAATTTTTTTTGAGAACTACAAATGTCATATTATGACGACAAACTTGTTGTCAAAAGAAAGAAGTCAGTTAAAATTATATGCAAAACCCATATCCTAATTAAAAATATTATTTCCAAACAAAGCCTTAGGCCTATTTCTTTTTTTGGCATACAATAAATAACCTTAGCCACTTCACCCCACCCACATACATGGAGAGGAACCTTTCAAAGGAGCATATTAGATGGTCAAAAACTTCACACAATACACAACATTTTAAGGTCACACTCACCCTTAAACTCTAGGACTAAATCCCCTAAACTCATGTGCACATAGGGTTCCTACCAGGTCCTCCAAAGTAGAAATAATGACCCCAATCATCATTGGAGTCCTTCATAACATCATAACAGTTTGACTGCTCAGTGAATGTGTCAAGATGCTTGGGTGACTTGAGGTTGTTTGAGCTGTCAACTACTTGGATGTTCCGAAAATACCCCGCCTGCCCGAACCCCTTCTCCGGGAACTGCCCGCTGCCCATTTGCGTGGAGGTGTGCTGACCGTTCGGCTGCGTGTTCACCACCTCACCACCCCACTGCACCATGTTCGCGCTGTCGGCCAAGTTTGAGAACAAGAACGATGGCCAATACCCAAGAACCAAGTCGTTCCCGTATTGCATCCACCAGTTTCCTTGCTTCGGATCCTACAAAAAACATATATATTAGGTGCCCCCATCATCGAAAAGAAATGAATGAACGTAGACATGACCCGCGTCCATATTCATTCAACGTTTTACGTATCACAAAAAAAGCGAAGTTAAAACTGGATGGAGGGAGTATAAGATGGGTTTTTTACAGATCATTACTGATTCAAAAGAAAATGACACTTTTACCCATGTTTTAAGATATGGTTTAGGAGTCAAAAGAGTATTAAAGATGACTCAACTGTTATTTGAAAAGGAAGGAACTCTTTGAAAGGATCCAGACCATAAAGAAGCATATGTTCTCATCATGTAAAGCTACTAAAAGATGAGATTTTTCAAGGATTTTCAGACACTAAAGATGCTAAAAATGGAGGGGGCATTATGATTCTACACTCCAATAAACCCCATTTTCTTCCCTCACTACAGTCATTCCATTTATGAGCTAATTAAATTATTCACTGTCCTGATTTCCACTTCTGAATTAACATCATTGAACGATACACTTGTTTAGAGGGCTCATTTTGTATTTTACCCGCAAATTACCATTTTTCTTTTACAAATTTACACTATATATACTGTGTTTTTGTTTCGTTTCATTTGGAAGCAGCTTCAGCATTTAGATTTAACGTTTTCAAAGATGACCCAAAACTCTTGAGTTAATTGAAAACCTTGTTCCCTACAATCCACTAAAATCCCACAAAAAGTAAGGTCTTTGGAGAATGTGTGACTAGATCCAAAGCACAAGCAACCCACTAGGGTGAATTCATTGATAATAATAACAATAATAATAATAATAATAATAATAATAATAATAATAATAATAATAATAATAATAATAATAATTCTAAACCTTCATCATCTAAAAGAGTTGGTGAAATGAGTTTGGAACTTACCTTCCAAATAAGAATGCTGATATCGTACTGCGAATTTCGATATGCAGAAACAGGGGAGATGCTAGCACCCATTGCTATTTGGCTGTTGATCTGAATGAATCCAGAGCAGAGAAGATTGTAGCACCCTGTGGCCTGGTACGCGTCGCTCTACAACAAAAAATTCAGTAAAAAAACATAAATCAAGGGGTAAAAAACTAGATATGAGAAGAAAGGGTTTTTTTTGTTCATCAGATTCAGTTGGTTTTACTTACAGTCCAGTAAGTGAACAGCCGTGTGTTATTGTCACCATATAATCCCGGGCTCACCTGCGTTCAAGAAGAAGAAAGAAAACATGTACAAATTCATCATCTTCTGAATCCATTTGGGAGACCGTTGGAAAATGTATGTTTTGAAAAGTTGTTTATAGGAAAGAAAGCCGTTTTTAGGAAGGATTTTATATTCTAACACGCACAGACCTGCCAACCGGCCTCAATGCTGTTGAGATCTTGACCAAAAGAGCCACCAAGTACCCATATCTGGGACAAGCTGAACTCATTAGGCTCTTCTATTTTAGGTTCCCAGACATTAATGGTCGCCTTCGCTCCGTAATACTTGTCTCCCTCAACAAAGGCTATTGCATGCTGCAAGTTCAGCAATCACAATTCAAACACCATATAAGCACAAATCACAATTATGGGTGTGTTTGGAAGTTCCAATCTTTAGGACTTTGAGATGAAGGGAAAATAGGAGTCTTTTTTTTCTTAAATCAAGAAAGATTTTATGGTCTGTGTTGAAAAATTATTACCCTTTTTCCTTTCATCAGGTTATATCTTTTACTCTGAAAATACTATCAAGATGAAGAAAAGGTTTGTTTTAGTGAAAAGAAAAGAAAAAGAACATTTCCCTTCCCTTTCCACACCAGAAATTCAACTCCCAAACATAGCCTAATCATCTCTTTGGAAAGATGAAAAATGGGTTCTGGAAAATTACTTCTATCAACTAAATTTAGAAAATGAAAACAAAAAATCTGTTGTTATAGCACAATAAAATGGAGTTTCAATCTAAACAAGAGAAAGGTGGAAAATGTCTTTTGGGGAAAATATTTTCTTCAAATAAAACTCATTTCCCCCCTTTCCAAAGGGATCCCAAGTATAAACTTCACTACCTGATGGCCACTAGCACCCCCACTGCCAAGATCTGTACCCATTGGCAAAGGGGTGCTCTTATGCTTCTTCTTCCCAAACTTCTTCACAGAACTTGCCCTTAACACATCTTCTTTCTTTGTCCTCCTTATAGGGACAGTGCCCTCCGGGCAATGCCCATTCATGTGCCACAACTGAGTCACCGGAATCGTTCTTTCTCCACTCCCTTCCTTCTCCAAGCCAACCAGCCCTTCTGGCTGGTATTCCGGCCTCATCTGTTGGGATTAGCATATGATTAGCTACATAATTAAGCTTATAGATTTAACATGTTTATTGGAAATGTAATTGTGTTATCCAAACCTGGATCTTGTGGTCTTTGAGGAATGGGTGGTCAAAGGCTGGCTGTTTGGAGATGGGCACGCAGTCAATGATATCCCCATCTGGGCTCTGTTCAATTATTGCACCAACCAAACAGGACTTAAGCAAAGAAACAAATCTCAAAGACTCAAAATCCTACTTTATCAGTATGAACAGATGCAGATTTACATAAAGTAGAAATCTTTCCACTGAAAATTTAAAAAAAAAAATACCCGCACACAAAAAAGGGGGGAAATGGTGTACCGGAATGCTTTTGACTGAAGGTTTGTTTACTCTTTTCAAGTGTTTGTAAACTCTGGCTTCACTCCGGGAGGCCGGCGACCGGCCGGCGAGGGAAAGAGACACCGGGCCGCCGGAGAAACACAGCAAGAACAAAGCTACTCCCAGGAGTTCCGCCGTCCTACTCCGGCACCGGCCACAACCGCCGAAATGCGAGGCACCCACCATCCCAGTCAGGGTCGGGAAGGGAAACGAGGCGAAACCCAGTTCAAGAACTGGCTGGAGAAGCAGTTCACCGGTCGCCGGAGCGGTGGAGAGTGCAGGACGGGGTCGGCCTTATCGTGCGCTGCTCCGCTGCTTATCGTGCGCGGAGTACCAATCAAAGCAGCACGAACATTTGTCGCCTTCTTTCTCGGGATGGGCAACGAGAGTGTGGCTCTTACTCTCTCTCTCTCTCTAGAGCTCGAACTTTTTCTGCTTCTTCGAATCTAACAACACTTTCTTTGGTAGAAATAAGTACTAGTATTTATGCAAAGATATGCAAAATCTATTTCCGTTTTTGCCCCTCATCATCCCATCCGTTTAGGAACAGGATCCAATGTTGGGGATTAATTCATTACGAGAATTGATATTTGAGCTCCACAAATTGCTATCTACGCTCCACTTTTTAATTTATTTTAAAGATGGACAATATTGTCCTTCCTATAAATTCCCATCTTCATTTTACCCCATAATGTATATCACTTAAGCCTAGACCTGGCACAACAGAACCGGAATCAATTACCTGAATCGAAATATTCGAAACCAAAACCGAAATGACAATTTTTTTAAAACAAAAAAAGAGTACATATCAAGTACGGAGTACAAAAAACCTACTCATCCTAATCTTGAAAAAAGGATTAGAGCAATGCTAGGAGTACACCAAAGGTGTACCCCATTTGTCTTTCACCCTTTTTTTCACTACTCGTTTTTATTTTATTTTTATTTATCTATTTTTTTAGTCTCTTGCCCATTTATGTAGACAAGAAAGGGGTGTGGGACAAATGGGGTACATCTTTTGGTGTACGAGCATCTCCAACCTTAGCAAAATGACTTAAATATGTTATAATTTGACAAGTATATACAAAATTTCATGCTCCAAAGGGTTATTCAAAATTTGACTAGCTTGCTAAAAAAATTAAAACACCTTGTTATTTATAACAAGCATGCTAGAATATAGCTAAAAAAATTAAGGTAATTTCTTTTACAATGATATATATACTACACAAATTAAATACTCCGTATAACATTTTTTTGTTTTTTCAATGTGAATGAGATTTTTACCGTACGAAGAGTTCTTTGGTTTATTTCATTTTAAATAGAAATATTTTATTTTATATTTTTTAATTACATACTATTAGAATATAAATAACTTTTTCTAGACATAAACACAGGTTTGAGCTTTTGGTTGAATCAGTTCTTTGACACATGCTCCATATTTATTACTTTTTTTACGTTTACAGGAATAAATACAATTCAAGAATTATTGTATTTGGTGTATTATAATGGTTATTGGAACAAAATATATTTGTTAGTTACTCTCTCCGTCCAAAAAAGAATTACACATTTACTATTACGGCCTCTTAATAACTCTTATTTGTTTGTGTATTTTCATTGATTATTTGATAAAATAAATTTTTATCAGCTCTTGTTTTGTAAATTTTTTGATGTAGTTTTTTAAATGTAATTTTTTACTTTGTAATTTATTTAACAATTTATAAATAAAACCATTTTAAAATCATGGAGTTTTGCACGTTGATCAAAAATGAGTAAAACATTATTGGAAGGAGGGAGCTTAATATAACAAGTCATGGTTGGAGAAAGGAGCAAAAAGTGACTTGTTATACCACTATTCATTAGCTAAAAAAAGCAATAGCAAGCCACATATACCAAGCTCCTTTGGAGATGCTCTACCACTAGCATTTTTCAAAGGATTAAGCTATTTGCATAAAATGTAAAACTTTTGGATTAAGCTATTTGTACCCCACTTTGTATCCCGCAGCTTTGCACCAATACAAAGTGTTGGTGTAAAACTAATTTTTGTTAATGCACTAACACTTTGTGTCTGTGTAAATTTTTGTTAACGCACCAACATTTGTGTCGGTGTAAACCATCAAAATGTTTGTGTATAACTGCAGTGTACAAATGAGGTATAATTTGTGGTGTAAGAGTATCTCCAAGGGAGGGTGTAAAAGGAATTAAAGTGTAAAAAATAAAAGTTTTAGCCTTTACTGTACACAATTTGGAACTCCAACGGGGGTAGGCTATAAAATAGACGGTAGTGTATTTCTCCATTCTGATCGTGTAAATATAGACACTGCTGTAGCAAAGTGGAAAGGTGAAAAGAAAAGTCATGCTCGATCGTCTCCTTCCTTTTTCTCTGTGCTCTCCAAACGCTAGAACAAGATCTGAGAAACACTTCTCCATCTGCTCGATTTGGGAAAAGCTTCGCCAAGGCATGGACCTATGTTTTTTTTTTGTTTTGATGATTCCAATTCAGCCACTAATTCTCGTGGGTTCATTTTTGGGTACCTCAACCTCTTGAGTTAACTTTTGGGGTTGAATTGGGCCCAAGTCTATTGTTTCAACATGGTATCAAAGCTAAGCTATTGATGTTGGGACCGCGCCCGCAGTAATCTGCGCCTCGTGTGAGGGGGGCGTGTTGACTTGTTCATCCCACATCGGCTATGCAGCCTTATATTGTGCTGCTATTTAATAGTTTGGGTACCTCAACCTGTTGAGTTAACTTTTGGGGTTGAATTGGGCCCAAGTCTATTGTTTCTATACTAAGCATAGAGCTCTGTATATATACTATCTAATGATTTTTTTTGCTACCAATCTGCGAACAAATCTCATTTTATTTCGGCTAGTTCTGCAGGATCCTCAAGAATCAGATTCATCATTTCTAAAATAAAAAAGTGTGCCCGTGGACGTTATGCAGTTGGCAAAGCAAAGAGAGTCAAATCTCAAGGGGTAAAACTCGAGTTCAATTCCTGACAATTGCATTGGAAGGAAACTATGTTGAGCATAACGTCTCTGCAAGTACCAGGTGTAGGCTATATTCTTTGTTACCAATCTGTGATTAAAATCTGATTCAACTCTTCTCAGTGATTGTTTGGCCGGATCTGCGAGAGCCTAAAAAATGAGGGTAATGTTTTCTAGAATAAAAAGGGTCCAAATAAAAATGTGTAAACAAAGTCACAATGGTCTGTGTGGGGTCTGTGTTGCCCTTTATTATATTCTCTGATATCCCTCCAAACCCAAATTTGTAAGCTCGTCTGGCCAGACAGACTATTAAAGCTGATCCCACCAAAAGGAAATACTCCCTAAAATAAATCCAATGTCCTTTGTACAATGTGTTAATCAAATTTCTCTAATATGCCTTTTTAAAATGTTTAATGGCATTAATTTGTTGGTAGGAAGATGATCTAAATAGACACTGTCAAGGGTAGTGTGAGAGCGATAATGGGTCTGATAAAATTTAATGTAGGGTAGGGATTACTAGACTAGGTAATACTCCATAAAACAATTCAATTGAATTACATTAAGAATTGAATTTAATCGATTAAAATCTAGTTTGATTCAATAACGTAGATACCAATTACTTCCGAAGTGGAATAATTTTAAAACATCAACTCAAGAAAACAATCAGGTCATATTAGATCTAACCAGTTCATAATTTACAAATGGACTCTCTCCCCCCATGAAACGAAGAGTGCTTCTATGGTGCACTTTGATTACATACCATTTTTGTAGACTTTCTCACATAAATTTTTTTAATTAAAAAACAAATGCTTATTTTAGTAATAAGAAAAATTCTTATTTTGCTCATATGTAGGTCCATGGTAGACCCTAGATCCACTATGAAATTTGCCCGAAATAAAAAGATCAAAATGCAGCACCAACACATGTGGTTTTCCATACGAATAACTGGGTAAAAAGCTAGCATACTATTAAGAATGAATTAGTAGACGAATACTTGGACAAATGAGGAGGGCCAAAATCAGCTTTGGAGAACCATTACAGAACTTAGGATGAGGTAGGAATCACGTCCTGGACATGCCACAAGACAATTGCGTTGACCTATATTAAAAAAAGTAAATTTAATTGATTACATAATTTAACTCAAATTCCTATCTAGCTTTTTCTTTCAAACTCTCTAATGTGGGATAAATACTTTTTAACATGGCTTTGAGAAAATCTCCAATTAAGATTGTGTGAAGCCATGGTTGTTCCCAAAGGAGACGACGTCTGCCATGCGAGCTGGTCGAGGTCGGCTCCGATGACTAGACAAGTGGACAACCTACACGTTCACATCCCTACGAAGGTTACACATCGATCCTTTTTAGCATGACCATGTACGCTCTCAAGTCATCACCCTTAAGCTCAAGTTCAAAGATGGAGCACGACGAACGCATTCCACATACTCTACGACAAATGTATGATCAGAGATGCTCTGAGTGCTCATCGCATATTCTCAAACATATGCAATGTTGAACATTACAGCGGGAAAATAAAAATAAAAATAATCCGAACTTATAAAACGTTCGGATTTTACAACAAAAATAAAAGAAAAATAAAATTGGAGTCTTCGGAAGTTCGAACGGAGAACGAAGGGTCGCCGGAGATGTTTCTTGAACCGTAGATAAGGAAAGCGGAGTCGCCGAAGCTTTCCTTAAGGTAGTATTGCCCGCCTCCCGCACTGGCTAACGTGGGCAATCTCCTCCCAGGATAAAACCGCTTCGTGCTAGGTCTAGAGCGGTAGAACAAAGCACCGGCGAACGAGAATGACGGGAGTTATAGCCGGAGAAGGTGATCGGAGATGGGAGATGATCGGAAAGTTGTAACGCAGAGAGAGAGAGAGAGATTTTCGAGTGTACTTCGGTCTGTTTCATCTCTCGACCAGCCTCTCCTTAAATAGGAGGAGGCTTGGTTAACTGGACGGTCCGGACGGAGAAACCGATGAGCCCAATGCGACTCTTCGGTCGGCCATGCATGCATGTGTACACGCGCGTTTCGTTTTGGTCTCGTAAAAATGAGCCAGACGGACGGCGGCGCGGCAGGCGCGCGAGGAGTTCTCTTCTTGTTCCTTTCATAAGCTCAATTCAATGCCTAAGCTTAAATATGAGAATACGAAAGGTTTAGAAACCGATGTGGGACAAAGGCATTTACTATACCTTAGTATTCAACTTTGAGAATTAATTTCTCATTCACCCGAGCACCGTTTATGACGTGTCATATGTCAAGACGTTCGTCTTACTTACGAGATTAATCGTCCATAATTATTTTGGAAAAATAATTTTGTGGACCCTATCAAATTTATGTCCGAAAATGTCCAATTTACTTAAAAATTCCAACATGCAACTCACCATAGGGACGATAATGTCCTCTTTCGTCCATCAAAGAATGTTCGAACAAGAGGAGCACATCACAGACTACTCTGCAATCAACATTGTCTCATCCAAGGGGGCAATATTTACTTACTATCTACTCCCTACCATAGTGTATTCTACCTCCTTAGAATTAACCTAGGGATACATACACCAAAGTAGAGTACCTCATGCATAGATATTTAGTATCTGTATATGTCTCTTAATGTTTGGTGCATAGATAGGGCACTCCATTTTAATAATATACCCTTAGCATGGTCATGTACCTTATCTTGGGAGAGATTTCATTCCCACATTCATATATGGACTATGGACTATGGAGTGTCCACATGCAGATTGGACTGCTATAGCAAGTGAGTGGGGCATAAGGACAGTTTGTAGGGCTTTAGTTTAGGGTTTTATTTGTCAATATTTGGTCATGATGCATGTCACATGGACCTCTTTGTATTTTGCCAGATTTAGTTTGTCCATTTGTGTCCTACTTTATGTGTATTAGCATTATTATTGGGCCGTTCACACATTAAATTAGAGGAAAAAAAAGAGTAAATTCCATAATTGGTCCTTTATAATATGGGGGTTTCCATATTTAGTCATTTATTATCAAATATTATCACCGTAGTCCTTTTTTTAAGGGTACCTTTCCACAAATGGTCCTTTTTTAAATCTTGTGTCATGTTGGTGTTAATTTAAAGGCTAAAAGTATAACTTGACATCAACATATGTCTAGTGACGTGTTCTGATATTGGTTAAGTGGATAACACAAAAAGAATGACTATGATTGTGGGCTAGGACTCTGACGAAAGATCACATTTGTAGACTATCGTTGTCGTAAAAAACGACTGTAATTCAAAAACGACGCAAACGGAACAGCCTTTGGAATTGTGTATGACAAAAAAGATATATTATCATTGTGAAATTACACTTTTAGCCCTCAAATTAACACCAACATGATAGAAGATCAAAAAAGGACTATTTGTGGAAAGGTACCCATAAAAGAAGGACCACTGGGATAATATTTGATAATAGAGGACTAAATAGAGAAACCTCTTTGTTATAAAGGACCAATTATAGAATTTACTCGAAAAAAAATGAGCCCTGTCACACCAAGTTGGACGATCGCTGAGAGAATGTTAATTGGGCTTTGATCGCAAATTGGTGATAAAGAGTGGAGTCTGCACTTGGTATTTCAAGGGGAAAAAGATTAAAGTTGGAGTAAAACATTGAAAATATATACCAAAATAGGACTTCCATGTTTTTATTTCCAAAATAGGAGTTAAAATGTATTTACATTACCAAATATTGTCATGTACATTACCAAAAAGTATAGTAATGTGCACATTTACAGTGCCACATTACAACCATTTTACAACAATGCGAAGTTTTATTTCGAGAATAAAAACATGAGACTCCTAATTTGGTACTTTTTTCTATATTTTAGTCTTATTTAAGATGATTTTTATACTTGCATAGACTCAACACTTAGCATAGTTGTCTCTCTGCGTACTTGCTAGAAATCGAACTCGAGTCTTACCCATTGGCACTCATTTCCTTGCCAACTGCGCAACATCCAACGGGACACATTAAATTAGAATACTCAAAAGAAAAAACCTTGGATATTTGACTTCACGTATTCAAGAAAAATGTTTAAAAATGAAGTTAAAAGTAAGCGGTTCAAATTCAATCAAGATAGAGATAAACACTATGAGAGTAAAATTTATGTTGGGGAAACTAAACAGTAAAATTTCACGTTTTTTTATTGTGTTTTTAGTCGAAATGTTTTTGTTCAGTTTGAATTTTTATATTTGAATTAAACGATTTTTGATCATCAGTTAAATAAATACATTACACTGTATATTAATGAAATAAAATAAGAATGTGATATTTTTTACCAGATCAATATAATTAAATTACTTTTGGGTTAATATGTAATATAATATTTATTTAATTGATAATTAAGATTTATTTAAATTGCGTTAAATCATCTATACATGGATATTCCATAAAAAAATAATAAAACAAAATATTACTCCCTCCATCCCAATTTATTTGTAACACTTCGAACGACGTGCAAAATATCATCTCTTTTAAAATGACTTTAATTTTAAATTGGCAGCATAATAAAAAGTAAAAATTACACCATTCAAAAGTATATGAAAAATTCTACAATACAAGATGCGACAATAATATTTTATTCTATCAAATGGTCAACCAAAACGAGTAAACAAACAAAAGTTATCGAGAGGCCAGAATAGTAACCGTGGCATTCTTTCTGGGACGGGGGAGTATAAAACAATATCTTTTGAAAAAGTAGTTTATTATTATATTATTGAATAATATAATATAATATTACACACACAGAGTAATTGATTATTATATTATTCTGACCGTGCATCGCACGAGTAAAATAAATCTAGTATCTTTTGAAAAAAAATTTCTAAACTAACTTCGCACAATTGCACGTTTCAAATGTCGCGTTACACTAAACATGGTCTTGCATTTTGAAATTTTAATAATTATATTTTACTTGAACGAATTTTACATAAATATAATTTGCATGGTAAATTGTTTACTTTTGATTTTGATAATGCTATTCATTAGAACTTTATTGACCTTCTACTTAGTAGATTTTTTCACCAATTAAATTTAATGGAAAAAGATTAAAATATAAATAAAACATAGAAAACATTTCAAAATAGAGTTTCATATTTTATTCCTAAAATAAGAATTAAAATGCATATAAAATGCATATCATGTCAATATATAATATTAAAAAGTATTGTGAAATATCTGTATATAGGGCGACATTAACATAGTGCAAACTTCTATTTTGAATAAACAAACTTAAAATTTTTATTTTGATATATTTTTTATATTTTATTTCTATTAAGAATAATTCTTTTTAAATTTATGCATGTGATATTAGTTATATTGGGCGATGGGCCTAAGATTGTTCCTTGGTGGCAATTTCATAGCTGATGCATGTTTACTCGCCAATAACGTTTAACCTCATATCTCCGACACAGAAAAAACGTCCTCACAAGTTAGAACCATCTTTCTCTCATTTTGGCCTTATTTGAAAATATTATTTTCAATTAGCGACATTGTTTTGGATAAAAATTTTAACGATGTAGATTAATTCTAAAAACGTTAACGCTACAGATTACTGTCAGATAATCTTTTTAAAATGCTAACACCAACCTCGAACGTTGTTGCCAAACGAGGCTTTCCTCTCTTCTCGTTTTCCTTTTCCAATCATTTTCGCTCTTAGCTTTTCTTACACCACTTTAATAAGAAATATTAGCACTAAAAAACACTAAAACTTAAGCCATTTCCATAAACAATACTTAAATTTTTTTATTCCCTAAATAACACTTAATAATGTTCATAATGTCTAGTAATGATGAAAATTTTCTTGAATAATGACTAATGTATAATGACCAAAAATGCTACATTTGAAAAAAACACAAGTAATGCTATTTAGAAAAAGTCATTATGTTTTAATGCTATTTATGTAAATTCTCCCTTTAATAATTCCTCATATTCTCTCTTCTTTTTTAAATGTTAGACCGCACATGACATGAATTTATTTTATCTACATAAATTTTTGGGAAAAAGACTAAAGTAAAATTAAAACATTGAAAATATACCCAAATAGGACTTCCATATTTTTATTTCCGAAATACGACTTGCATTACTATACATTATTATATACATTACCAAAAAAGTATAGTAATTTGTACATGTACACTGCCACATTATAACAGGGCAAAGTCACATTACCACAGTGCAAAGTCCTATTGCGGAAAAAAACATGAAAGTTCTATTTTGATACTTTTCTCTATGTTTTAGTCCTATTTAGGGCGATTTCTATAATTTTTTATTATAATATAACAAGAACACAATTAAATAGAAGAATTGAAACTACACAATTATCACCATTCACCAATTTAAAAAAACAAAACATTAAATAATTATGTATTAAATACTTAAGATTTGAAGTATTAACATTTAATTTAAAATTTGAGCGATGCTAGGTTCACAAACAGAATGGTCACAAACTTTACAAATTTACAGTATTATTTATGGTTTAAGTTTTTATTTTTAAATTATTTTAGACTATTTAATTTTTTTATTAAAATTCAAAAATAATAAATTTGTGAAATTTGTGACCATTTTGTTTGTGAATCTAGCATTTCTCTTAAATTTTTGAATAAAAACGGTCAAAAAATGAAAATTAAACCATTAAAGTTTGAATCTATTAATTAATCTGTATTAAACATTTAGGGACTGTTTGTTTCAGCCTCTTAATGGTTCAGATGTCTGAATGGTTCAGCACTTAATGGTTCAGACTGTTTGTTTCAGCCTCTTAATGGTTCAGATGTCTGAATGGTTAAGACATTTGCCTCTGAATGGTTAAGTATTATACAGAGTCTGAATGGTTAAGACCTCTTATCTGAATTGATCAGACATTTGGCTCTGAATAGTTAAGCAATATACTAGCTCTTAATGGTTCAGACCTCTTACTGGTTCAGCACTTAATGATTCAGACCTCTTACTGGTTCAACACTTACCCATTCAGAAGTTGCCAAACAGCCCCTTAAATTGTTAAAAAACATGTATGTATAAAATGATAAAATAGTGGCGGAGGCAACAAAACAATGGACTGGATTTGGCTATTTGGGCCTTTTGAAATTTAGGAAGAAGGGAATTTAAGATCCAAAGTTTCACATTAAAAAATAGTTCCACTATTTTTTTAAGAAAACATTTTCCTTCTCAAAACTTAAATAATTGTACTTCTTTTAAAAAGATTCTGTTTTATGCAAAAAAAAAAAAGAAGAAGAAATGGAGTGTAGTCCAGGACCATGTTCTCTTCACCTAATATGATTAGTTCTGATTTGATCGGAATAAATTCTAATCTGATCTAAATGTAATTATATTTAAAATTATTTATGATCTGATTTAGTCTAATCTGATCTGATTTTAATAAGAATAAATAATAAGTAAAAAATAAGCTGAGAAGAACATGATCTAAATTGTGTCGCATACAACTTGTTAACCATGGAGGAACGGGAAGTATTTATCAAAATGCCCTGTAAATGTTTCGTATTTGGTGGACTACCCTGTAAAGGTGAATTGTCGGAAATGTCCAGGCGTGTATGACTGACGCGCTTCTTAGAAAATGAAAAGTTATTCCATTTAACGAAGCGTAAACGGCGTTTCAACTTTAAATTTAAATAAAAAATCCGAGAATGGGCGAAACGACGTCGGAAGAGACTATACAAAAACCCTCCATAAACATCTTCCTTCATCGTGCGACCATTGAGTTTTCGATCTGTGCGTGCTCTATCCCCCCTCTTCGATACCTGCAAAACTTGATCGAAACCCTACCCATCCAAAGTCACCGGTCTCGGAAAACCTTAAATTTCTACAATGAGGACGAAGAATGCTTCTGTGTCTTCCTCCAAGAATGGAAACGATGAGTATCATGCGGAAGAGAGGATGAAAGAGCACAGCGGTAGCCCAAAGCCCACACAAGGAACACTCGAGGTCAGAAACTTGATTTTAAATGAATTATTCTCTCTCCAAATAACCAATGGACAATGGTTTATGAATTTTTAGTCTGATCGACTTCATTGATCGACTAAAATAAGTGTCGACCTCTTGGTCGCACTAATTGCATATCTTTCCATATGAAATTCGTTGACATTATATGCCGTTATATAGGTTCCGGCGATAAAGACGAAGGTAAATTCAAAGGACTTTCCACATATGAAGCTGACTGTGAAGTCTTCACTGTAAGACTTCCAAAAATTGATGAAAGAAAAGTTGTGAGATCATATGGAAATCCTAGAAGTGTTTAGGAGAGGTTCTCCTTTTGGTGCTTTCCTTGATGTCCAGCTTGGTCCCCCTCCAGCCATGTTATGGCAGTTGATGGTTAGGGAGGCTAATGTGGAAGGAGCAAAAGGTTCTGAAATGTGGTTTGTAGTAAATGGAGTTCCCATTAGATACTCTCTAATGGAATTTTCCTTGATTACTGGACTCAAATGTTCACAACTAGCTCCCGGATATGAAGAGCAGTATGATAAGGATTCACTGCCTGTTTTCGTTAAAGAAAACTGGTCAAAGTGTGTGGTATGTTACACTTCAGTTGTCGAGAGGTTCTCAAAATTGTGCAAGCTACTTGACGATGAAGGGAAGAAAGAGTATGCACTCCAGTGGATAGTGAAGGTGGCGACATTGATGTTTGTTGTTCTCATTTTAATTGGTCATGCTAAGAAAGATGCCCTAGTTCCGAAATGGATCCTTGCCACTGTTGCAAACTCTGATGATTCCATGTCTTTCCCATGGGGGACATGGGCATTCCTGGAGTCCCTCCGTATCCAATCTTTGGGGAAGGACTTAGTTTCAGAAAAAAAGAAGCAAAGCTTGTCAAATGCGGGAAAACATCAAACACCCTCCGATACACTGGCTTTGTCCTCCCCTCATCCGTGAGTAAATTAATTTAAATTGATACTAAAAGTTCCTATAAGGAGATGGCTAAATTGGGCTTCATTTATTGCTGAATGCAGTTTCTCCTATTTGAGTGCATTAATGATTTTGGAGAGACATTTGGAGTGAAGATGGAGCAAACAAATTCAGCACTTCCGAGAATGTGTCTCTGGAAAAATAATATTTCAAAAACGCCTTCGCACGAAGCCATAATCAATGCACTAAACGCTGCCAAGGTAAGGTCTAAAGTTTAAAGAGCAAGGTCGACATAAGGTGAAAATCGACTTAATCATCTTTAAAGTGAAGGTCGACTTAAGATGTCTTTAATGTGAAGGTCGACTTCATGATCGACACTCATTTTTTAAATATGCTATTTCTTTTGTAGAGTGTTAGGAGCATTCTTCTTCCAGAAGGAAGTGAAATACGTGCCTCTTGGATCACCAATCTGACCTCCTTGCCTTCTGTTTCCAATCCAACTCTTGGAGAATTCGTAAGGGGAATCCAAGGTGGTGACAAGCATAATCAATTATGCATGAAAAAACAACTTCTGGCCCAAGCAAGTGAAGATGAAGTTGCTGTAGGAAGGAATTCATCATCAGATGAAGTTCACTCTTCAAGTGAGGGGTCAGAAGTCCCCTCCAAAAAGTATGTCCTAAGGAGGAGAAAAGTATCAAAGCCGTGCACCCCACATGAAAAGGCTGAGCACAGACCTATGTTGGAAACGCAGAGCCCTCTGTTGGAAAGGACAACCAATATCAAGGCTTCATCTTTAAGTGGAAAATCTAGTCAAATCTTGCCTAATTCACTGAAAAATTACATTGATGGTAAATTTTCTGAGCTTCAAAAGACGCTATGTCTAGAGGTTGAAAATTTCTTGGAAAGAAAATTTCAGACACTAGAATGAATGAACAGAGATAGAAGAGCGCGAGTGTCCATCTGCCTGGATAAAAAAGAAGAGCGCGAGTGTCCATCAGCCTGCAAAAGTGAAATTCAAGATGTAATTCAGAATGTGATTGATGAAATTACATAGAAAATTGTCAACATAGACTCCAGAAAATCTAGATATACAAGTCGATCAAATAGCTATTATGTCGACTAAATCAATTACTGTGGAATTATACATGTAATTGTCTTATTTCGGTCGACTTAATAAACCAAAATAAAAAATCCAGAATAAAATAAATCATTATAATGTCGACCTAATAAACCAACTTCATCATGTCGACCATATGTTTCGACTTTAGAAATCATTGATATTGTCGACTTTTAAATACACAGTAAAAAACAGATATATGTCGACTCTTCTCCGGCTATAGTTAATTATACAATCCTTACTGTAAAATTAGACGAATGTGTACATACGTTGAAAGAGTCTTTCACCGATTAGTGGAAACAAACAAAAGACGGCGAACTGGGGACAAAACAGCGAACAGCGGGACAACTGGGAACAAACAGGAAGCGAAAAAATGGGAAACAGCTAACAACAGCGGCGACAGCTGATAGGCGTCAGAGTATGCAATCGATTGGAATAGAAAACGATGAAAATGGCGCGCCGCCGCAGCGAGAATAACGAATTGCTTTTCTAGGGTAAAAACGACGCTCTGCTGCTGCAACGGTATGATAACAATAACGTAGCGATTACGGTTTAAGGGAGAAGGATAAGAGAGTAATTTCACTTTGATAGAAAGGGTATGTTAATAAATAAAATCTGTTTCAGGGTAGAGTGATAAATTCCTTCCGTTTTTAGGGCATTTTGAAAAAGCACCCGGAGGAACGGTATATAGTATATACGCGCTATTTCCTTTGCTCTTATCTTTTAATCTCTTCCGTTTTTCATCTTTTACTTGCTTTTTTTCATTTTTTTTCATTTTTTCTTTTCTAATTATGGAGAATGTAATAAACTTTCCAAAAGAAGAAATTACCCTACAGAGGAGTAAAACATAAAAAAAGTACCAAAATAGAGTCAAATTGACAAATTTTGACGCATCAAAGTTATATACTTCCGTTCATCTTTTATTTGTTTTTTCATTTTTCCCCTTTTTCCTTTCTAATTATTTAATCAACTTTCCCAAAAAAAGCCTATAGAGTAGTAAAACATAAAAAAATATCAAAATATGAACAAATTGACAAATTGAACGCATCAAATTTATATACTACTTCTGTTGTTGAATATTTGGCTAGTTTTGACATTTTACAATCAATCATATTTAACCATCGACATACTCCGCATAATTAAATTAAATTTTATGGTATCAAAATTATATTATAAAATAAACTAATGAAATTATTTTGTATCAATATCTAATACTCCTTATCAATTTTATTTAAGTAATTGTCAAAGTTTGTCAACTTTCAATACAAATTGTAAAAACTAAACAAATACTTAAGGACGATGATATTGTGACATTTATATAGAAAAATCTTAGGAGTAAAACTTAACTAAAATACCAAAATAGAAGATATTTAGTTTAATCCCCTAAAAATAGCGTGAGAATGGTAGTGTGGGAATGAGAGCTGATAGTGGGCCTAACAATCGAAGCCCGAGCCCGGCCCACATGGATACCTGCGGGCTTTGCCCCCCCCCAATGCAACAAAAATGTTTAAATAATAAAAACAATTAAAAATAAATCAATGAGTCAATATATATTAAATTTTTGATATAATAACTAAGAGTAAATGAAAGAACAACTAATACTCCGTATATAAAATGTGTTTTGTTTAATATTGCTACTACATACAGAGTAAGAAGTACTCTGTATTATTTATTGGAATATTATTTTCAATGTGTGACACATTGTAAACACTACGGAGTAATAAAGAGTAATTCATTTTACTAATTATACTTACTCCTATAATTTACCTTTTTCTCTATAGATGTATGTATGTGTTTATAATAGTTTGAAATATTATTATTATTATTATTATTATTATTATTGATGTTATTATTATTATTTTATTATAAGTATACTAATAAGAAATATTTTAATTCTTTAGGGACAGGCCGGCCCGTAGACTTGAGCATAAAACCCAAACTTGAGCATAAAACCCGAGCCTGACCCTAAAATATTCGGACCGCTATTTATAAGACCCAAGCCCGGTCAGTACTCTAAAATGTCAAGCCTAAGCCCGCTATTTTGCTGGCGGGCTTTGGCAGGTGGACCAGATACCGGACCCGTAATCGAGTCTGGTCGTGAGTGAGACTGAACCCACTCAAACTAATCAAGTTTTTGGTTTCATTCAGGATTCATCGTCACTCGGAATTCTTCCATGGCAACCGATAACTTTGGGATAAATTTTTTTACCATGTGTTCTTCCCAACTGTCAGGATTAAATAAAGTGTTCCATGGTGATAGTATGGAGTAGGCAGACTCATCACTTGGATTCCATTCATCAAGTACAATACTAGCCAAACTGTGACGTATTTTAGGATAACATGTTTCAAGTTTGTGTCCCAACAAACAAAGCCATGGATGAATCCAAGAGTG
Source organism: Cuscuta campestris (assembly GCA_900332095.2). NCBI lineage: Eukaryota > Viridiplantae > Streptophyta > Magnoliopsida > Solanales > Convolvulaceae > Cuscuta > Cuscuta campestris. The sequence continues at coordinate 7,808 of OOIL02004906.1, read as the reverse complement.
GATTGGGATCTCCTCCTCCCTAAGGGGACCCCATAGGTCAACAACATCTAATTTAGGCAAAACAACATTATCAAGAGTTGTGCGAAGAACAGTATGAGGCAAAAGCTTTTCCCAAAAATCCTGAAATTGAAGCATGGGTTCTAGGTCACTTGCCTGCCAATTGCTGGTCCCTAATGTTCTTACCGCTAGAAAAACAAGTTCCATAAACAACTGAGTATAAGGACTAGAAGAGTGGTCTTCTTCTTCCTCCAACCATAACAGATCCTTCCACGGCAAAACAACCTCTAATCCATGAAGTAGGTTTTGAAGTAGGTCCCACCCGTGAAACAATCAGGAGAAGAGAGGCCGAGCGTACAAGCATGTCATCACCGAAAAGTTACAAAGCTTATAATCTTCACCATAGTGATGTTTCAGTTGCCAAAATGAGTTGATGAGTGAGTCGAGTGTCAATGTGCCCATTCTAATGGGGTATCCCATTTGTATACTAAACTAACACAGAGACAAAATGTCTGTGCTGCACAGACACAAAATATATATGCTGCACAGACATTTTGTGTCTGTGTATGTCTGTTTTAGCCTGGTGTACAAATGAGGTAACCCATATTGGTGTACCCCTAGCATTGCCCATTTTTCATTGACTCCCTCCGTCCGGAAACCATTCCGCTGTCTTGTTCTTCTTAGGCGAGTAGACAACGATTCACGAAGGGGATGATCTAAGACTCGATCGATTAATCCGCAGATATTCATCATACATTAAGTTCAAGTTATTCCGTTTACAACATAACAATTGTAATTATCCCTATTTGCATGTTTCGATCTAGAGTAGCATCCAAAGGAAAATTCATGTGAATTGGGGTTTTTTTTTTCTTTTTTGTAAAATCAATTGTTTTGTTCTAAAAATATGGATGATGAGTGGATGAAATACAAATTCCTCCATGGTATATATATTTACATGTAAATACAACGACGAATCAAAATCATCAATGATGAAAGTTTCAGGGAGAAGTGAAACAAGAGGTGATTTTGGTGTTTTAGAGAAGCACACAAAGGGGATTGGGATCGGACGAAGTTGCTTGAAAAGATGAGTTATAAAGTAGGAGGTGGGCTTGGGAAGAATGAAAAAGGCATCACAACCCCCATTGAAGCGAAGTCGTGACCAAAAATATGGGAATGAGTTTCAGAGAAAAATATGTCCCCCCCTAACATAAAAGAGAAGAAGCAAAGAGTCGTTCAAAAGCTGTTCAATATGATGGGTCCACGGGTTCTTTGGGTTTTGACAAACCTAAGGGGCTTAAATGATGAAGAGAAGACGAGGGAAAATGATATTCGTATGTCTAAACTCTTTGAGCATAATAAAATGGATCGGGATCTGAGAAACGAGAGGGAGCTTGTGGTTGATTTGCAGAGAAATCCAAGCTGGAGATGTTCCCCTGAAAGCACGCACAGCTTGAGAATTCGGAATATGAGCAGATGGACGAAGGAATTAGAATGGGCACCTAAAACAACACTATGCTGGAGATTACAGCTTTGTAACTTTTTGGTGATGGCATGCTCGCTCGTACACTTGGCCTCTCTTCTCCCCACGATTTCACGGGTGAGACCAACTTCGACCCCGCAAAATTTGACCCGACCCGTTTATTACCCGAAACCCGACCCGATATTAGTGGGATTTGAACATGATTTTTATGACCCGAACCCGAGGACCCGTTAAAATTTTGGGTCGGGTCGGGTCTGACCCAACGGGTTAAGCATCCTCAAAGCTTAGAAATTAAGATTTGGGCAATTACCCATATAGTCTACGGCCCAAACCATTTTTATTATTGCAATGAGCCAATTTGCCCCATTATGACTAAAGCAATAATAATTGAAAAGCCCGTAAACCTAAATACTCCATCCGTCCTAAAACTTTCTTCTCAGAGCACTATTCCAACTTCACGGGAATTTATATTTATTTGTGTTTTTTCATGGCATATATGATAAAATGAAATATTCTTGTCACCACTTGTTTTGTTGAACTTTTGATGTAGTTTTTAAATATGTATGTTTTATTTTTTATTTCTATACCAATATTTAAATAAAATAGAATAAAAAAAACTTGGGATTTTTCTTCGTTTTGCGCAATGGGAAGAAAGATATAGGACGGAGGGAGTAGTCAATACGGAATCACCTTCTTCATCTCTCGATCAGCGATTCGGCGAGTCTCCTTCTCTCGCTGCCAATTTTTGCAATCGGTTTGTCAATCATCCTCCGGTGGTGTCGGCTCAATTAACATGGTGAGAAGACACAAAATTTGATGGAACACTTTTTTTAGTTTCTTTTTACAAAATTTAAAGATAAATCACTTTCTTATTTATATAATTAAAAATTTATTAGTTTCTTTTTTAGTTTCTGTTTTAGAAACTTATAGCGGAATACTTTTTGGGGATTTAACAATTAGTTTTATTTAATTTGTTTATTTGTTTTTTGTAGGAGTATAGCTGGATTTTGTTTGAACATCAATGGCTGTCATGCCAATATGCTGTACAAATATACCCCCAATATATAATAAAACATTCTCGTTGCCATGGCACCGCCAAAAAAGACCCGTAATTTTTACCAATTTGGTTTCCACGTCAAATTCTATTGTCTATATTCTTGTTCATATATTTTTTTTATATTTTATACACATATCGTGTAGACCAAAAAATGCACACACGGAAGTTTTTGTCTATCAGGGCGTTTAAAATACTCCATAATATAGGTTTGTAAGAATGTGCTTTTGTATTGGATACTTTTAAAATTATACCCCGTAGTAACCATTCTCAATTTTCTAAAAAAAAACAAAACAAAATACCCTAAGTACATATATAATCTTAATTTTCACAATAGTGTAAAATTGACAACCACAAAACATCTTCAAAACATAAGTACAAACAATTATACTATGGGATTTGAAGCATGTTACAAACAACAATTCCAAGCAAAAACTTAAATCTAGATGCACGAATCAGATACGCTCAACTTCCAATATGCACATTTCAATTAATATTTTTACTTAATCTTTATTTCTATGGATCTTTCAATCTCTTTGTTTTTTTAATTTCTTTTTTTTGTTTTAACAGTGCGTGGTAATCCATTCATGCCTAGAGGTTGTGATTTGAATCTTTTTTCATTTTACTCGCAAATTTTTTCTAAAAATAAAGAGCTAAGTTAACTGGTTTTCAGTCAAAAATCATTGTTTTTTGAAACGGTCTAATTAATACTTTTGTGCACTCATTCTCAAATTTGACAATTCCTTGGAGAAAAATACTCCGTAGTTAATTTCTTAATTTCTTTGTGTTATTTTTAAACCTTAGATCTACCTTCTGCATAGACATGTTTTAATGAATCTTTGATTTCAAATATTTTTTCTTTGCATTATTTCGTTTTAACAATCGGTAATATTCATTATTATTTTGTTTTCTCCGCACCCTTTCTCAAATTTGATCGCATAACTAAATACTATTTACTCTATTTCTTTTTACTAAATATCTGAATTTACTAAATATCTGAATTTTTGATTGAAAATATATAAGGTGATGGTTTGTAGTAAAAATCAAACTTTTGAAATATATAGGGTTTTTATTTTTTACTTTTTTCTGTACTCTTACCTAAATATATAGTGAAATATGTTAATTTCTTTGGAAATAATATTTATTGGTCTGTATGTTTTTTAAAACCTCTTTTTTCTCTTTTTT
>OOIL02004895.1:5403-21725 GCA_900332095.2 Cuscuta campestris | reverse complement strand
AATCGAGGGCCCGCGTACCGTGCATTGTACAACATTTCGAAAACAAATCTTGCACTAAGGCAACGCCAATTGCAGAGTTGCACGCGTCAGGATGACTTGCATCGTTGCCATTCCCTTCGGACCGCTAGTGCCGTACAAGAGTATCAGAAAATTACCAAGCGTACGCCTTTGCATTTCCCTTAGGGACTGCTTTGAAGTCACAGCCTCCGCGATTAACTCGAAAAAAGTTTAAGAGGTTTGGGATTCGGCTGGGGGGGGAATCAAAGCAACAAAGGGCTGAATCTCAGAGGATCGTGGCAGCAAGGCCACTCTACCGCTTACAATACCCTGTTGCGTATTTAAGTCGTCTGCAAATAATTCTACTCGCCGCACGATCAAAATTGAACCTCAAGGCATCCACCGGAACCATTACGTCACGGTAGATTAGCCTTCAACACGTGCCCCTGGGAACAAAAGCTCCTACTGCTGGTCGGCAAACGAGCGGCGAGTCCAAGCGTCGATCTAGCACGGATTCTGACTTAGAGGCGTTCAGTCATAATCCAACGCACGGTAATATGGCAGCCTTATATTTCCCCTTGAGGTCCAAAGCTAGCATGAGACCTTGGATGAAAGTAATATGGCAGCCTTATATTTCCCCTAGATACTCATTCACTGTTTGGCTAACGTTGCGCGGGAGACTCCCTACAAAAATGAACCTCCACTTCATTCCCATGGACAACAGGAGATGTGAGTTTTGTCATACTGAGGAGGAAACTACACAGCACCTGTTCTTCCTATGTGAGATTACCTCCCTCATTTGGGGTACTATTAAGAATTGGCTTAAGATTACACCTGCATTATCTACTCTTGAGAGGGCCATTACATGGGCTAGGAGACAAAGGCACAACCACTGTGCCAAAAGGAAATTGTGGAGACTGGCCATCCTTTCCACAGTTTACAACATTTGGAGAAGTAGAAATGGGGTCTATTTTGATAAACAACCCATACATGCTGATACCATCATTAATAAAATCAAAGTGGGGATATACAAGGTGATGTATAGACTATACCCCCAGGATATGTTGGATCTGTGATTGCATTTGGGCTGCCAGCTCTTTGTTTTTGGCTACTGGTTGCTGGACTTAGGGTAAAATCTTTTAAGAGGATACCCTGGTCCTACAGATTGTGATTTTCCCTAGAACCCAGCCTTCTAGAACCCGGCCTAGAAGTTAATGAATAATTAAATAAATAAGAATTATTTATTTATGTCAATCTATTCTTTTAAAGAATTAAAAGATATTCTAGAGATTTTAATCATCTCAATATAAAGAGACTAATCTGATTACAATTGTAAAGATTTAATTAAAAAGACTAATTAGTATTAATTAATCAAAAGAATTAATACGGAACAGGTGGAACTTATAAATAATTGGCATTTGAGCATAAAAGTTATATCACTGGGTATGGATCGATGAATCGAATCCAACGGTGCGAACAGATCTCAATTGGGAGCAAGTTGGCCCAAAAAGTGTGTTTTACTCGGACAGGTTATTTTAAATTACGGAGCACAAAACCCTAGAAATATAAATACACCCTCTCCCGTTTCTTCTCCTTCTTCGATTGAAACCGCCGCCACCAGTCCCGTCTCCCTCTTCAATCTGACCAAGCAGCACCACGACGACGATAGTGATTCCACCTGCGACACAGACGCACGACGATCGGCGGCGACAACACGCGACGACAGCAGCCTAGGGATTCGGCGGTGAGTAGACCCGACCCGGTTCCCTGGTGGCTCCCTCCCGATTTCCGGTGGTTGTGCGGAGGCGGCAGGTGGCGTGGGTGACGAATTCCGCGGCGAACCCCTGTCCAGCGACCTCTATTCCAGCGACGGCGGGTCAGTGGCGGGGCTGCCTCTGTTCCGGCAAACCAGGAAGCTCCGGCGACTACCTCTGCTACGGCGAATGGATCGGGCTGCAGCGGGGATGACTGGGCAACGGTGGGTCAACTCCGTTGGTCCGAGCAGCGGTGACTGACTTCCAGGTAGCGGCAGTTGACTTCGGGCAGCATGTGGATCTGGTCAAGATTGACAAGTGGAATTGGGAAACAACAACACAACCCCGTCAACGCTCGATTTCCAACATCTGTTCTGTTAAATTGGATCGAATGAATCAAGGTGAGTACGTGGACATCTAACACTAGAATGTGCATATATGTTTGAAATTCCGTTCATAATTATTATCATGGTTGATCTATGTGATTTGTATATGAAATTGTTGGTTCTGGTTTTGGGAATTGTTGTCGTTGAATCGGAAAGGGTAGTATGCATGACTTAGGCCTTGATCGACAGGTTGATAATGTTTGGAACGTATGATGAATTTATTGGAGTTGTTGAGTATGAAATTGCTGTTTGTTTGACATTGGAAAAACGAAACAGGTATGAATATGGAATTGGTGGTGTCAGACGGTAGGCGGTACCGCCAGGACGGTACCTAGCTACCGTCACACCTTGTCTATCTGTTCTCTTCTGTCGGTAGCTGTAACCATTCGGTATCTAGGTACCGGACGGACGGTAGGCCCTACCGCTTGGTCGGTAGTCGGCTACCGTGACAGCCCTACCGGAAGAACCTTAGTGGTTCGGACGGTACCCCGGGTACCGTAGGACCGGTACCCAGGTACCGTATGGACGGTACCCCGTACCGTGACAGGTACCGTCTAGTACCTGATCCCGAGTCTGTTGATATGTGTTTTTGTCAAGGATTGATTCTGAGACCTTATATGTTGTATGACGGTAAGTTTGGGTATCAATACCCAATGCTAGGTCGCTATGTGTTATAATTGTGATTGTTATGTGTTGATCCAACACTTATATGAACTAAAATTATTATGGTGATCCAACACATGTGTGATTATGTGAGGTACATATGTTGGGATATGATAATGTAAGTATGAGTGGGCTGATCCAGCACACAGCAAACAGGTACTGCGCGTTGATCCAACGCGTTGGTAAGGTAAGTCTACCCAAAGGGAATCTTTGGGACTGACATAAATATAGGAAGTTAGGAGTATAAACCAGGTGGATGCCTGCTGGGCTCCAATGGTTAAGTCGAACCGGGTAAAAACGTACGTACGGGTANCCAACCGTGAGAACTCCCTCGGTTGTTGAGCATGATCCGCTGATCCAGTGGGAACAATCATGACTCCCGGAAAAGTAGTAAGTCATTAGTCTATGTGTAGAATTCAAGTACAGATGAATGGTGATCCACCACTGCAAGAGACGCTTCGTTTCGATGAGAATGGAAAGGGCCTGTGCTAGGTAAATTATATGATGAATTGTTTATATGAGCCGCATGATATATAAATCTATGTGCATGATATCATGTTATGATTATGAATTAGTGGATTCGCATATGTGTATGTTCGAACTGTTAGATATTTCTCACTCAGCTTCGTTGCTGAGCGTGTAGCCTCTTTTCCCCTTGTTACACGTAGGTAATCATGGAGGGGTCGACCTCGAAGGACATCCCAGAGCGCAGCGTGACGGAGGAGATGTACGGATGCAGTGATTAAAGTATTGTTTGATTTAATTACAAGGCTTCCGCACTAATTGTATAAACTCTGATATGTAAATTATTTGGTTTGAATTGTTTTAGTTCTTAAATTAAATGTTTTATTTATTGAAAAATATTGTGTGTGAATACCAATTTAGTAGCAGCCCGGTTCGCTAATTTATTCATTCAGGTTATGCGGGTTGGGGTGTTACATTTTGGTATCAGAGCATATGGTTTTAAAGTCGGTCTTCGGACCATTGCAAAATGCCATTTCAAATAAAAAGAAGGTAAAAGTAATATTATTTTGATAATATCCGCGATTTCAAAAGTTATTTCCAAGTACTGCATCTGCAACCTCCACGTCATCTCTGCTCCCGGGAAGGTAATAAGTTAGTATGGCTTAAATGTTTGTATGGAGCTGATTGCTCAAGTTACTTAAACTGAACTGATTGTTCGAATAGTTATGTTGAGCTGATTGCTCAAATAATTGTATGAAGTTGATTGCTTGAATGTCTGTGTCAAGTTGACTGTCAGAGTATCTGTATTGAGCTTCAATTGCTAGTTATTATGCATACTGAAATGTGATAGTCTAAGATAGGAATTCACATCCTGTAGATGGAACCTATTATTATAACATGTATGCTAGCATCGACTCTGACAACGAGATGCTAGGTAACAGAAAAAAATAGTGTAAAAATGTACTCATAATAAAGTATCTTGTCTAATATTCGGTTATCTCATATGATCACTGGAATGGGCAACCAAATTCTGAGGGGCTGCAGACCTGGATGGATGAGGGAGTCTTATTTTGGTGTCAAACGGGAACGACCGTATAACGAACAAAGAGAACTTGTTTGATTAATAAAGAAAGCAATACCTACCACCAGCATATCAAAGTGTAGTGATGTGGCTGGATACAACCCAAAGGTGCGTAATGAATAATCTATCCTGCAAGACGTGACCTACCGACGTGTCCTAATCGACAAGATGAGATGAATGAAGCGGACTCAAAAGAGGTTACGACATCGACACGTAGAAATGTGTTGAGACGTTAGCAGACGCACTGTTGAAGGGCTTTTAACCCGTAAAGAAAAAAAACCTAAACAGTAGTCATTGGTGACGTCGATAGTGTTAGTGGTGACATTAGTGGGACGCCCCACTCACTCGTTAGTATGACTCAAAGAAATTGTTGAGAAATAACTTTAATTAATCAAGAATGAATGAGTTTAATCTTGACTATGCCGTTGAAGATTTTAGGTTACGACTCGCGAAGGGTGAACCTACTCCTAGATCGATGAATGCATGTAATGTCGAATATATCACCATTAATGTCATGTCAATAAGTTGAATGCCACCTGAAACTTTGGGACGAACCTCTGAATGCGCGCCAATAACATGAAGTTATGATATCACTACATACCGTTTGAAAGGAGTAACTCGTGATAATCTTGAATACTGAACTACATCGAGTACTCTGACCAAGAATGACCCACCGAGGGTACGAAGCTGAAGCAAACATAAACACGACGAATGCGCGTGATGCAACTCCACGAAGACACTCCATCCGAAAGATTGAGCTCACATCCTGACGTGACTTGATCGCGGAGAATTAACGAGAAGAATCTTGTTATTAACATCACGTGAACTACACGAGCCAAGTAGGGCGTACAACACATTCATAGGGACGTGACGACTAAGGTACGCGGTACACCCGACGAGATCGTATAACGATAATCACTGATGCATGGAGTTGACAAACATGACACCGAAGAATACAAATGACGATGATTGCATGACGACGACGAATGACAACCAGGTAGTACCGACGAGTACGACGCATGAACCGTTAGACGACAGGTATGAAACCACGAAACCTGAATAGGCAATTGACAACACGTGGGCTAAACAACGGATTGCACAAGGCAAATACGAGACGTATATGACACACAAAAGAACGAGTGTTGTCGCGACTTTTAACGAAGCACCCTGACGCGTAAAACAAACTTGACGATGATGATGAATCGTGATGAAACTTATTATGCAAGAAACGAGACGATAACTAACTAATTGACGTGCGGTATCCCTCAAATATAACCGTGAGCGTATGAAGGTCGTTGCGAGTAAACTAGTGAAGTTTCTATTAAACGAATTGCTAAAACAAAAATCCGTAAGTCCTAAGTACCACGACTTTATCAAAGATCGTGAGCATAACCGCATGTTGAAGAATCTCCGTTCCGTTATGAAAGAGAGCCGTGGATAAAGAGATGATCGAATTAATTTTTAATAGGAACATACCTTGTAGTAGACTCAAACAAAACAAACTAATACGTTAATGACGTGGAAATATTGTCAAACATGAATAATAATTGAACAGTAATCCGCTATTAGTAGGCATTAGAAGTTGACTCCTCTCGAGAACAATGCAAGTATGAAGCGACAACACAGTGAAACTAATTGTGAAGGTATGCTACACGAACTGTGACGTAATAACGTGATAGAGAGAAGAACAATTCGAGATAGACTTACGAAACGACTTCTAACGCTCGACGAGCCTAACAGTGAAACGAACATTTCTAAGCACAATTGTCGACCACACGAAAGGCGTGAACGTTACCAGAATCCCTCTAGTCGATGAGAAATCTTGAAAAGATTTCATGCTGACGTCGTAAGCTAACGAAACAACAGACCTCGAATACGAACTGAACGATCGATCAAATAACATACGTTGTGATATCTGGAAGCTTAAGCATTGTTGGTACGCTCTATGGAGGTACTCCATATATGTCCGTTCGAATCAAACTCAAAAAAAAGATCGAATTATGAACTTGACGAACTTGTCATATGTCCTGAACGAAACACAAATACAGAACTCCTACGATAATACCTCAAACGACAAACGAGGAGAATTTCTATGGGAATGGCGTGGCCATTCACCGACCATGATAGTAATACGAATGGGAAACCAAATCATTGAAGTTTGTACCTTAGAAGAATTTCGGGGAAGAAATTCCTTTAAGGGGGGAAGAAATGTAACGGCCTAGAACCCGGCCTAGAAGTTAATGAATAATTAAATAAATAAGAATTATTTATTTATGTCAATATATTCTTTTAAAGAATTAAAAGATATTCTAGAGATTTTAATCATCTCAATATAAAGAGACTAATCTGATTACAATTGTAAAGATTTAATTAAAAAGACTAATTAGTATTAATTAATCAAAAGAATTAATACGGAACAGGTGGAACTTATAAATAATTGGCATTTGAGCATAAAAGTTATATCACTGGGTATGGATCGATGAATCGAATCCAACGGTGCGAACAGATCTCAATTGGGAGCAAGTTGGCCCAAAAAGTGTGTTTTACTCGGACAGGTTATTTTAAATTACGGAGCACAAAACCCTAGAAATATAAATACACCCTCTCCCGTTTCTTCTCCTTCTTCGATTGAAACCGCCGCCACCAGTCCCGTCTCCCTCTTCGATCTGACCAAGCAGCACCACGACGACGATAGTGATTCCACCTGCGACACAGACGCACGACGATCGGCGGCGACAACACGCGACGACAGGTGCCTAGGGATTCGGCGGTGAGCAGACCCGACCCGGTTCCCTGGTGGCTCCCTCCCGATTTCCGGTGGTTGTGCGGAGGCGGCAGGTGGCGTGGGTGACGAATTCCGCTGGCGAACCCCTGTCTAGCGACCTCTATCCCAGCGACGGCGGGTCAGCGGCGGGGCTGCCTCTGTTCCGGAAAACCAGGAAGCTCTGGCGACTACCTCTGCTACGGCGAATGGTTCGGGCTGCAGCGGGGATGACTGGGCAACGGTGGGTCAACTCCGTTGGTCCGAGCAGCAGTGACTGACTTCCGGGTAGCGGCAGTTGACTTCGGGCAGCATGTGGACCTGGTCAAGATTGACAAGTGGAATTGGGAAACAACAACACAACCCCGTCAGCGCTCGATTTCCAACATCTGTTCTATTAAATTGGATCGAATGAATCAAGGTGAGTACGTGGACATCTAACACTAGAATGTGCATATATGTTTGAAATTCCGTTCATAATTATTATCATGGTTGATCTATGTGATTTGTCTATGAAATTGTTGGTTATGGTTTTGGGAATTGTTGTCGTTGAATTGGAAAGGGTAGTATGCATGACTTAGGCCTTGATCGACAGGTTGATAATGTTTGGAACGTATGATGAATTTATTGGAGTTGTTGAGTATGAAATTGCTGTTTGTTTGACATTGGAAAAATGAAACAGGTATGAATATGGAATTGGTGGTGTCAGACGGTAGGCGGTACCGCCAGGACGATACCTAGCTACCGTCACACCTTGTCTGTCTGTTCTCTTCTCTCGGTAGCTGTAACCGTTCGGTATCTAGGTACCGGACGGACGGTAGGCCCTACCGCTTGGTCGGTAGTCGGCTACCGTGACAGCCCTACCAGAAGAACCCTAGTGGTTCGGACGGTACCCCGGGTACCGTAGGACCGGTACCCAGGTACCGTATGGACGGTACCCCGTACCGTGACAGGTACCGTCTAGTACCTGATCCCGAGTCTGTTGATATGTGTTTTTGTCAAGGATTGATTCTGAGACCTTATATGTTGTATGACGGTAAGTTTGGGTATCAATACCCAATGCTAGGCCGCTATGTGTTATAATTGTGATTGTTATGTGTTGATCCAACACTTATATGAACTAAAATTATTATGGTGATCCAACACATGTGTGATTATGTGAGGTACATATGTTGGGATATGATAATGTAAGTATGAGTGGGCTGATCCAGCACACAGCAAACAGGTACTGCGCGTTGATCCAACGCGTTGGTAAGGTAAGTCTACCCAAAGGGAATCTTTGGGACTGACATAAATATAGGAAGTTAGGAGTATAAACCAGGTGGATGCCTGCTGGGCTCCAATGGTTAAGTCGAACCGGGTAAAAACGTACGTACGGGTATCCTTGAACTGCCTGGTGATCCACCAGGTGGGGATTCCACCCACCCAACGGAGAACTCCTTCGTTGGTTGAGCATGACCCGCTGATCCAGTGGGAACAATCATGACTCCCGGAAAAGTAGTAAGTCATTAGTCTATGTGTAGAATTCAAGTACAGATGAATGGTGATCCACCACTGCAAGAGACGCTTCGTTTCGATGAGAATGGAAAGGGCCTGTGCTAGGTAAATTATATGATGAATTGTTTATATGAGCCGCATGATATATAAATCTATGTGCATGATATCATGTTATGATTATGAATTAGTGGATTCGCATATGTGTATGTTCGAACTGTTAGATATTTCTCACTCAGCTTTGTTGCTGAGCGTGTAGCCTCTTTTCCCCTTGTTACACGTAGGTAATCATGGAGGGGTCGACCTCGAAGGACATCCCGGAGCGCAGCGTGACGGAGGAGATGTACGGATGCAGTGATTAAAGTATTGTTTGATTTAATTACAAGGCTTCCGCACTAATTGTATAAACTCTGATATGTAAATTAAATGGTTTGAATTGTTTTAGTTCTTAAATTAAATGTTTTATTTATTGAAAAATATTGTGTGTGAATACCAATTTAGTAGCAGCCCGGTTCGCTAATCTTTTCATTCGGGTTATGCGGGTTGGGGTGTTACAAAAATCTTTTAAGAGGATACCCTGGTCCTACAGATTGTGATTTTCCCTACCCTCCGATGATAACTTTGTGTTTGAGGAGTGTTTGATCTCTTGGGGCATAGATGCAACCCTTGTGATCCTTTGTGGGCACTAGGGCCAGATCTAGGTCCTCCACTTGGGGCTGGAACCAGTTCAAAGAACAGAAATCCTTCTTTGGATTCCTAAGTTCTGGACTGGATCCTGGGGGCTGTTTGGGACGCTGGATACGGTTTCTCTGAGCAAACTGTATCTAAGGCGTGGGCTAACCTTAATGACTTTGCTCTGGCATTGGCATTGGGGTGGTGGAAACAATTATACCTCTTTATACCCCTTTCGGGTACAAAGAGGTATTTTTGGGTCCCGGTTGGGGTGTTTTCACCTGTTCCCTCTTTTTCGTTCCCCCCCCCCTTCTCTTCTCTTCCTTCTCACCTCTTTTCTCCTCCTTTCCCTCTACCGTTCCATTTCTCCTAAATGCATACCCCTATTCGGGAATCTCCGGATCTCCGCTTATTTTCAACTCCCCGAAGTTCCCATTATATAGGCTTACTCCTCCTTCTGAGTGGGCTTATATACATAGGTTGTGTTTGGCCTGTGGGTGCTTGGGGTTGGTTAACCTTGGCGGAAACAGACTTAAGGCTTTGTACCCTTTTTGGATACGTAGACTTACGTTTGGGTCTTTGGGTCGGATTCCCCCCTTTTTGGACTTAGACCGTAGTGCATTATACAACCTTTTTCAAAGGATTTTATGCACGAAGGTTGGGTCACTTGGTTTTGATTGGTTTTGACTGATGTGGATTCGGACAACATGGGGTTTCCTGTGGAATTTGTAGAGAGGAATCGCAGAGATCATGCTTGCTGCAGTAGCCCATCATGACTTACTGCTATACGGTGGGCTGTTGCTTGTGTTATTGAGAACTGGAACTGCCTGGACACTTCTGAATTTGACTACTACTGAAGTACAGGGCTGGTTTAGGTGAGCTGAGTGCCTATACAGTGATGACTGCAAAGAGTTGCTGATGGCCTGGAGCTTTCATCCATGATGCTGCTGAACACGATGACCACCACTGGTTGAACACGTCTTGACTTACATGGCTGAAAACTGGCGAGCCGACCAAAAATGATGAGGTTTAGGCTTGCTGCTGTACTTTTACCCCAGCTGCTGAACATCTTTGGACCACTTCCTTGGCCTTTGAGACACTGAAAATGGCTACTTTATTACTCTAGTATGTTATGGGATCTGCTGCTGTACTTTCACGGCCTTGAATGCAGCCTGCCTGGACAGTTTGAGCACCCTGATTTTGGACCTTGGCTTTGTATGCACCAGGATTTGAAATTTTTTGAATCAATGCTTAGATTATGTATGGTTATTCTGTTTGGATGTGTACACATTTTTACTGTAATTTTGTATTTGTATTGGTTGTAATCCTGTTTACTTTTGTACATATGCACGTAACCATCTCTATGGTTAAGCATTTGACACTCTTGTATTTCATTGATTACGGGTAATAATAATTTGCATGTTACCTTTGAAAGAGCTCTCAATGAACGGACAGAGCTTTCTCTCTGGCGATTCGGGATGAACAGTACCCCTCGCTGGTTCCGTTCAAATTGAAGGCGTTCACCGGTGAATTTCCTCCAATTGACTGCATTTTCCTTTTCCCCTCACCACGGCGAGCATATCTACCCAAGGAATCGTCTCTTCTCTTGACGGTTGGAGGTTTACGAGAGCTAGGTTTTCGCAGCACTGTTCATCGTCTTCTCCAGTTGGTGTCGATGTTCCTCCGGTAAGTGTGCTTTGTCTCTTTGATGGCGAAGAAAGGAAAAAAAGGGAGTGGGAATCCCACCCCTCCCACCCCTCCAAATGTGAGGAACTTGCGTAGCTTTCTCCAAGGTATTGAGGAGGATGTTGGGACAACCGCGGGAGTCTCTGCGTCTGGGTCTGGTGTTGAAGGTGAAGAGCTACTGGTTGGAAACGAAATGACCAAGGCTGATGGTGTTGATGGAAGGTCAGCTTCTCCTGACTCTCTATCTCGTTCTCCTTCTATGGATGAGGAAGCCATGGCATTGGAACTGAAAAATGACAGCATAAGGAAAAACCAGTGCTTCAAGATTCTGTCCAGGAGGTGCTACACAAGGATGTGAATATCCCTGCCACTGGCATATTCACTGCTGGGAACCAACCTACTGCAGAGGATGTGAACACCCATGCCATTGCCACATCCACTGCCAAAGAAGCTGGGAAACAACCTAGTGCTGCTGATAGTGGGAAAGAAGCTGGAAACAATGATGTTAACATCACTGCCAAAAATTACGAAAAACCAGTGGTGAAAAAATCTTTTGTATCTTTGTTTGAGAAGAACAGGTCTGAAGATAAGGGTATGAAGCTTCATACGGTTGATATGGCTGAGGATGATGAGGTCTTTATTCAACCCGAAGACATAACACCTATGGAGGAGTTATGGGGACCTTGCTTGGTTGGATGTTTTACCGGAAGATTCCCTAGCCTTGCTCCCATCCAAACCTTGGTGGAATCTTGGAAAGTGCCTTGCCAATTCCTCCCTCACCACAAAGGCTGGGTTATTTTTAAATTCTTGACAGATGCTGACAGGGATTTGGTGCTACATATGGATGATCATAGAATCAACAATAAGAAATTCCTGCTTAATATTCCACAGGATGGGTTTATGTGGAATGCAAAATCTTTTTCCACTATGCCGGTTTGGGTGAAGCTGGACGTTCCTTTGCAGTTTTGGGGTCCTAATAGTTTGTCAAAAATTGCCTCAAAACTGGGAAGACCACTCTTTACAGATGGCCTCACCAATAAGGTGGCTTCCAAGTTAACCTTGGAGGAAGATCCCGAGGATAAAATGGCCTACAAGAAACCTAACTTCTGTAGAGTTCTTGTTCATATGGACCTCTCCAAACCCCCTCCTTCTTCTATAAAAGTGAATTTTGTTGGAGGGAATTATATTCAACATGTGGAGTATGAGGACCTACCTCTTTATTGCTATTACTATGAGAAGTTTGGACATACTCCTTTTGACTGTGTCCATCTCTATGAATTGGAAAAAAGGAAAGCTCAGGAAGACCAGAAACATCTTGACAAAGCTAAGGTGGAACTCTTGAAGACAACACTCCTGGCAGAAACTAGGGCTGGACAAGGTAAGGAGACCAGGGTTAATCAGGGACAGCACAAGGAGGGTGATTCAGGCAATAAGAAGGAGGACATGGGTCATAACAAGGGTGATAAGGCTGCAATTCCTGATAAGAGGACCCCCACACATCCTAACCCTGATGAACCCTCACCTTCTTTCTCTAAGAAAGATGATAATGATGGATTTACCCTTGTGGGAAAAGGAAAGGGAACCCTTACCACACACCCGTTGAAACCCCAATACAAAAGAGAAACCCGAGGCAGTGGGCGTGGACAGACGTATGGATACAGGGGTGGCACATATCGAGGAGGAAGGGGTCCAGGCCCTAACTCTTAATGAAAGTACTCTGTTGGAATTTTAGAGGCCTGAATAGGGCCTTTAAACAAAGTTTTCTGTGTAAATATATTATGGACCTTGGTGCGCACCTTTGTTGCATTTTGGAGACCAAGATGACTGATTCTAAGCTTAACATTTTCGTTAATAATAAACTTCCCTCATGGGCCGTAGCTCACAATTTTGATATGATTGATGCTGGGAGGATAGCTATCCTATGGAACCCCAATTTTGTCACCTGTGAGGTTCTCGAAATTAGTGATCAGTATATCCATTGTAGTATTTTATGCTCCATCACTCAAAAATCCTTCCACATTACATTTGTGTTTGCCTTATACAATGTGAGCGTGCGAAGAGAGCTTTGGGACAGACTTTCTACTATTGCTAGCAGATTGTGCACACCATGGGCAGTTATGGGGGATTTCAACACTGTTTTGGACTCCAGTGAGAGGGTAAACTGCCATACCTATGCATATGATATGACTGACCTCTTACAGTTTAGACTAAACAATGATCTTCTCGATGCAAAGGCTACGGACTTGCAACTCACTTGGAACAAAGGCAACAAGTGGGCCAAACTTGATAGAGTCTTGATAAATTGTGAATGGGACCGTCTCCAGTGGGATTAGTGGGATTGCTGGGCTGATTTCAAGCCAATGGAGTTCCAATTAGATCACTGCCCCGTTGTCTTGAATCTCATCCAACAAAGCAACCGGGGTCCTAAACCGTTCAAATTTTTTAATATGTGGATGCAACATGAATCTTTTGACAGTTTGGTGCGGCAGATTTGGGACAAAAGGGTTACTGGAACGAGGCAATTCAGATTATGCAGTAAGCTCAAAATGCTGAAGCAACCACTGAGACAACTTAATAATAAGGATTTTAGCCACATTTCAACCAGGGCTGAGAATGCTAGAAACACATACTCGGAACTTATGGCTAGACTACTGAATGAACCTGATAACACTGCCCTAATTCATGAAACTGCTTCTGTTAGGAAAAAGGCTGCCTTTTATTGTGAAGCTGAAAGATCCTTTTACCTACAGAAAGTCAAATGCAAGTTCATTAATGAGGGAGACAAATGCAGCAAATTCTTCCACTCCCTGATGAAGAAACAAACTGCCCTGAACTCCATCCCTTTCGTCATCACTAGTCAAGGTACTACCACTACATCTTTGGAATCCATTGTGGATGAATTCATTGGACACTTTAGCACTATCTTTGGACAAACTGTTCCCACATCCCCTATTGACTGGGATGTATTTAAAGAGGGACCCCTAGTTCAACACTTCGAAGCTAAGAATCTGATCAGGAAAGTGGACATGCTTGAAGTGAAGGAAGCACTCTTTAGTATTGGGAATGACAAATCACCGGGACCAGATGGGTACATAGCTGCCTTCTTCAAACAGAATTGGCCAGTTATTGGACATACCCTTTTTGATGCTATTTCTGAGTTCTTTACTAGTGGAAGACTTCTTAAACAAATCAATCATGCTACGGTTGTACTCATCCCCAAGGTCAAGGAGAACCCTACTGTTAAAGATTTTAGGCCAATTGCTTGTCACATATAAAATCATCACGAAGATCCTTTCTAACAGAATGGCACCACTCCTGCCTGACCTAATTAACCCTGCACAGGCAGCATTCATCAAGGGAAGAAGTTTGGTAGACAACGTCTTATTGGCCCAGCATTTAGTAAGGGGATATGCTAGAAAGAGATCCCCACCTTGTTGCATGATGAAAGTGGATATTTCCAAGGCTTATGACACTATCTCGTGGGATTTTCTGAAGAATACACTGGAAGGGCTGTGGTTTCCTTCCAAGTTTATTTCTTGGGTCATGGAATGTCTCACTACGTCATCCCTCTCAATCTCTATCAATGGTGACGTGCATGGCTTCATTAAGTGTAAGAGAGGGATTAGACAAGGTGACCCCATGGCCCCCACTCTCTTTCTATTATGCATGGAGTACTTCTCCAGGATGATCAGGAAAATGCTTTATGGGAGCAGATTTACTCACCATCTGAGGTGCGCTAAACTTGGTATCACTCATATTGCGTTTGCTGATGATGTGATGATGTTTTGTCCGGGAAACATGGATTCTGTTACTATCTTGACCAATGCCATTAAAGAGTTTTCACGGACCATACCCCCCCTATATATGCTTAAAAAACATAAACCCAAGTTACAGCAGTAGATACGATTTTGCTGTAGAGTCACACTCACCAAACAGGCCCTAAATTCAAACACAAAGCTAATTCCTCATCACAACCCGTAACCAAACATCATTCTTAGATCATAATGATATGCAAAACACACTAACAAACATTTGGGGGGACAAAGAAGCAATAGCCAAAACGGTAAAAGCAGTGGTTCTCCGAAAGCCCACACTTCAAAAACCACATGTGAAAAACAAAAGGCATGCCACCCAAAATTTGATTTTCAGATACAAAAGCTATATGAACTTGTTTAATGGCATTTTGCTTTGCAAACGCCGAAAAAACAAACGGAAAAGAGCAAGAGCCAAGCCTTTTTTTAGCCGACCGGAAAAACCTTCACTGACCATGCCCCCCACTACATGATGCAACGATAGCCGGCATTCCCCAAGCGAGCATGTGAAAACATGATCATGCCCACCGATGTCACATGGGTGCGCAGGAGATAACACACGGCCTAGCAAAGGCAAAAACCAAGCCTTTTAAAACCAGCCAAAAAAACCTTCACGGAACGTACCCCCCCTATATATGCTTAAAAAACATAACCCAAGTTGCAACAGCAGATGCAATTTTGCTGTAGAGTAACACTCACCAAACGGGCCCCAAACTCAAACACGAAGCCAAATCTTCATCACGGCCCGTAGCGAAACATCATTCTTGGATCATACAAATATGCAAAATGCACTAGCAAACTTTTGGGGAAGTAGCCCCTTGGGGTGTCCAGTTTTTGGTCATAACTTTTGCTAGGAGTGTCCGTTTTCAGCGTGCGACCACTTTCTGGAAAGGACTCAACGAGACGCACAGGGGGCCGATGGGGCGGAGCCCATCTGCCTTCAGTTATGACCTCAAATTCGCTCGTTTAGGCCGCCATTTTGCAGTTTTATTGTTTCTGGGCCTATGGCCTGCTTTTTGTTTAGCCCATTCATTTCTCATTCCTAGGCCGGCTTGTGGGGTTCTTTCATTCACACTTTACTTTTCATATTGTATCATAATCCTAGCGTGGAGTTTTCCCCTAGCCATTATTCTCTTTCCCTCTTATTCGTTGTTCTCTTCATTCTGTCCATACACCTGGATTCAATTCGGCGTCATCTGGTACCAGAGCTCAGTTCGACGAAACGAAAGATCATCCTTCATCATCAATGGTGCGTGCACGAGTTAGCGGCCTTGGATGACTCCAAGGACGACTAGTTGAGCACTAACATCTTCCACACTGCATGGTCTCAAAAATTGAGGGCCCGCGTACCGTGCATTGTACGGCATTTCGAAAACAAATCTTGCACTAAGGCAACGCCAATTGCAAAGTTGCACGCGTCAGGATGACTTGCATCGTTCCCATTCCCTTCGGACCGCTAGTGCCGTACAAGAGTATCAGAAATTTACCAAGGGTACGCCTTTGCATTTCCCTTAGGGACTGCTTTGAAGTCACAGCCTCCGCGATTAACTC
>OOIL02004884.1:26146-87775 GCA_900332095.2 Cuscuta campestris | reverse complement strand
GTAGTGAGATGTGCATGAAGATGAAAGAGTACATAGAGATTTATAGAAAAAAATAAAGTGGTACAATGTTGCATCCAGAAAGAAGATTATCATAGCCCCTTATTCATTGGGCAGTTTCGACTGTCGTGGTAACCAACTTCTTTGCATGTTCGGCATACTCTCTTTTGTTTTTTGGACTGCTCCATGCTTATTTCTACGGCACTTTTGATGCGTTTTCCACTGCCCTTGTTATGCACCTTCTCGGGAGGTAAAACACGAATCTCAGATGGTGCCGGTGTGCCATAGTAAGCTTCAAAAATCTTGTTCTTTTCTAGATCTGAATCTCTGGAATAGGCCGATCTCTCGAGGTTTTGTTTTTGTGTTTTAATAACCTTGGTAAATGCATCTAACAACTCAGAATCATTCTCCGCAAGTGCAACACACGCATGGATGTTAGCCCACAAATGGTTTATCTTCCATCTAGTATTCTCTTGATTTGAATCCCCTTCAATTCCACACGAGACAGATCCAAGATAACGTTTTGCTATGTCAATCTTACACCATCGCTTTGTAACGTAATTGTCAGGAATAGTGGGACATCCCATTGCTATAAGAACAACAAATATATGCCTACAGAGGAGCCCAACGCGCTGATAATGCTTGCATGAACATGATGCGTATGAATTATTTGCGGAGTACATAACTGAGAACGTCATACCTCTATTGTCCTTAATCGTGTAGTGCAGTTTATCATCGATGTTCTCAACATGTGTGCTAAAACACGAGAAACATGCAGCACAAATCTCTTTTTGCACATCATAAAATACTGACAACGTATATATGGCAGCGGCATGCCTCTCAATTGGCAACGGAGTCTTGAACACAGGAATGCACGATTCAGAATCTGCATTTAACTTAGCATTCCTGTGGCGTTGTGCATCCATGGCACTTTCAAACTGCATCGAGAATTCTACGAGACTGAAATGGGGGTTAGAGAACTCCCCGAAGAAGCTGTTCTCACTTTCAGATCGTGAAGTTGTTCGTAGTAAACCAGCCATGAATTGGTCTCTAAAATATGCTGGGATCCACGTTTGGCGAATGTTAAACAACTTAACAAACCATTTGTGTTTCACCAGATTGTAATTATGCATTACCTCATTCCATTTGTGCTCAAAATCGCGTGGGTCTAGATAATGGCTCCAAATAACTTCATTCAATTGTGTGAGAAAGACAGAATCCTTGTTTAGCGGTTCCCCCACTTTTTTCCCTACTTTTTTAGTAATATGCCACATGCAATACCTATGTGTTGTCTGTGGGAAAACTTCGCTGATAGCAGTCGTCAATGAGGGATCTTGGTCTGTTATGATGCACTGTGGATCATGGTCCATTGCATCCTGAAATTGGCGAAAGATCCAAGTATAGGATTCTATGTCTTCGTTGCAGAGTAAACCAGCTCCAAATGTAACACACTTCTAGTGATTATCCACGCCTGTGAATGGAGTGAACACCATGTTGTACCTATCATTTTAAAGAACAAAGTGTGATTGGATTAAAATGGTATTCAAATTGGTATTGTCATAAAATGATTGGTGTTACAAAAAAGCTATACATGTAAGCACACCTGTTAGTCTCATACGTAGCATCGAAAGAGAGAACGTCCCCAAACAGAGCCCGGTTTTTCCTAGCAACGGGATCGCACCAAAATAGTCGGGTAAGTTGGTCCGTTTCATCAACATCATATGCAAAACGAAATGCAGGACATGTTTCTTGTCTTCGAAACATTTTGTCGATGATCATTTGTGCATCTCCACCCGCAACATATGCCTTAAGGTCTCGTTTGAAGTTCTTGAAATCAATTGCTGTGGCGCCTATGTTATTATACCCGCCAACTGACTCCTTAAACAATCGAAATGATTTTATGGTGCCGATATTTGCTTTGGAACAATTCAGCATGAATTTTTTGTGTCCAATGTCAACATTCCGATTGATCTTCAAAAAGGGTCTCGAGAATGATGAGAGCATCAGGTGATTGTGGCGTTCCTCAAAGGAGGTGATTTTGTATCCAACACTACCACATAATCTGAAAATTACACGTGCTCTACAGCCAGTGCGGTTGGAAACACGACGCCGAATCGTTTTCTTACCATTTAGGGTGGTCGCAGACATACTGGGAGCATTGCTGGAGAGCTGAGCAGCGTGTTTATGACCTTCACGACTGCATAAAATATACTTCCATACATTTACACCATCCGGAGACTTTGTAGACGTACCCAACCGAATATCAAAACCTGCCAAAAGCGCGTAGTTCTTGTAGAACGAAATCCCATCTTCAAGCTTCTCAAAAATCATTCGCACTTTGGGCTTAGAATCTGCTGGGCATTCTGGGATGCATATATTTGGATCAAAAAATGATATTTCTTCGGGAAATACATGCTGGGACAGATTTATCGCATTTTCTTCCACTAATGTATTCATATATCCCCCTATGCATAAAAATAAAAATTTCACCAACAAATTTCACCAACAAATAAAAATTTCACCAGCAAAAGTGAAGAATGCACAAACATTTCATATAGTACAAGTGCAGAATCAGGAAAATATGTTCCAAATAATTATTTTCCTACAAATTTATTTTCCAAAATCCAGAAAATTGAATTCGTCGGGCTGGTACCTGCGTCCATGGCTGAGGGCTCCGTCATTGCAGTGAAGATCCAATGCTGTACTGATCAAGGGATTCTGAAAGCCCTTCCTTGCGTAGGATAGAATATAGGAATTAAAATTAATGGAATCCATATGTAAAAGGAAACGGAAATCTGGAAGATGGAATGGAAGGGTAAATTAGGCGAGAAAAAACAGGGAAAGTGGTGAGATGTCCGGGTGTTGAAACGTAGAGGTTGTAGAAGGAAGGAGATCTGGAAATACTTTTATGCCCCTCAGCGGAAGTGGAGATCTTAGATCTGGAGATGAAGATCCGACGGCTTATATTTATTCCTACTTCTTTCATTAGATTCTATTCTCATTTGAACCAACTTCTATATATATATATATATATATATATATATATATATATATATATATATATATATATATATATATATATATATATATATATATATATATATATATATATATATATATATATATATATATATATATATATATATATATATATATATATATATATATATATATATATATATATATATATATATATATATCCAGCACCTTAAGCCTAAGATCTTTGTTTATGGAGCAATTTTAATTCCCATTCGGAGATGCCGAATTGGCTAAACCAGGTGCGTGCATATAGAGGAGTTCTACTGTGCTGCCTGGGCCGCTGTAGCTACTTACTATATTTGGAAGCCCAGAAGTCACTGCTTATTTTGAAGGAGGAGTATTGATGTTGAAGAAGCTTTTGCTCATATTAAATTCCAACTCTGTTCCTATATTAATATAACTGAAGATCCAAAGGAAATTTTCATCTGTTAGATGGAGTAGTTTCTTGTTTACTACTTATGATGTGCTAGAACCTGGCGGGAGGGGGTTTTGTTTTCCCAGGATTCTTTTGTATGAACAGGCGCAAGGATAATGTGATTTAAAGATTCACTAGTCTATGACTTTGGCACGTGCACAAGCCCGCCGTGGCAACACCAAAGGTGTGGTTTTCCAACTACCACATTGTCGAAACTCTTACAAATTTCTTGCAGAAAATTACTTGTGAGTGACGCGAGTTTTGTCGAAATAACTCTCAGGTTTCTCTATTTTTAAAAAGACAACCGAGGTCCTTATATTTTGTTGAAATGACTGGGAGGAGACATTTATCCAATACATCATCCGTAAGTGTTAATAAATGTATTTTTTTCCTATTTTTCCAATACCGTTTTTTCCTATTTTCCCATTACCTTGTTTTTTCTTTTTTTAAATTTTTTTTATTTCATTTGTTTTAATATAATACAAACAATTTTGAATTTTTATATGATTTTATAGAAGACATTCTAAAATAACACTTTAAAAAAAAGTAACTAAATGAAAGAAAAACAAAGAAATAAGAAAAAGGAGTGACCTAAGATTTATTACCTTAAAACATTTAGAAAAGAATAGGGAAAAAAATACATTTATTAACGTTTATAGATGACTTGCAGTCATTACAACAAAATGTAAGGACCTCTGATGTCTTCTTGAAAATTGAGGGACCTGAGGGTTATTTCAAAAAACTCGCGTAACCGATAAGCAAGTTTTTGAATTTCTTGACCTACACAGGATCAAATTAATAATCCACACATAAACTATCTTGGTAAAATCTTCAAAAATAATCACATAATCTTCTTTGGCCTCTTCCTCTAAAATTGATCTTGAATCTCAATCAAAGTTAGGTTGCCATGCATAATTTGTGCGTAGGTGATCGACGGTACACTATCCATGGTTGACTGTTACTTAGTAGTCCATCAAGATTTGTACTCCCAGTAATTCATCTATGGTCGACACGCTCCAGCTAGTTGACCGTACGTGATTCTGCCAGTTTGTTTTGCACTTAATTAATTTTGGCCGTCTACCAGGTAAATTAATTTTCTTATTTCCAACGACTCACTTCTCCCGTTTCCTCCGTTAAGCTTAGGTCCTTAAGCTTGTTAATTAGATTCACATCCACTTAGTCTTGCTTTGATTTTGTTTTGGTTTTTGTAAGACCCTTGTCTATTTAGAGGAGTATAAATAGCTCCTAGCTCGCAATCAATGTACCATCTTTTTTTATAAATATGTTTTTTTATTACTCCCTACGATTTTCAATTAATATTGCTTTGTCTCAGAGAATTTGTTTAGTACTCTTTCCGTCTCAATTTATAGTGCCTGTTTCGGTTTATGATGTTTGACTGAAATTATTTTTCAAATCATTTTATATGACAAATTGTATAGAGGTAAAAAAAAAATAAAAATTACATATTAAAATACTACATCAAAAGAAAAACAAAACTAGTTGTGATAATAGTACTTTATTTTATCAAATTGCTAACGAAAATAGAAAAGAATGTGAATGAAATTTGACCCTATGAATAGTGAACATGCATTGCAATTTGGGACGGACGGATGGAGTAGGTTTTAACTTTTTATAGTCCAAATTAATAAATTTTGATCCTTAATTAAATAAAATTTATATTAGATATTGATACAACAATAATTTTTGTACATTTATATATTAATATATTTTTAAAATATTGTTTTATCTAATTAATATATTATGTAATTTTGATTCAATAATAGGCCAAAGGTCGATCTCAGTAGACTACAACAAGTTAGAAGGGTAAAAGACTAAAATAGGAATAAAACATTGAAAAAATATCAAAAAATCAGAGTTTTATGTTCTTATTCTTGAAATAGAAGTTAAAAAACATTTACATTATCAATCATGATGATGCATATTATCAAAAAAGTATATTAAAATATTCATGTACAATGCTACATTAATATAGTTTGAACTTCTATTTAAGGAAAAAAACATAGAATTCTTATATAAGTATTTTTTTCTTTATTTTAATCTCACATAATTTTTTTTAATTTTTTCAATAAAAAAATATATGCTTATTTAAGTAATAAGAAAACATTTATTTTACTCATATGTAGCACTATAGTGAACCTTAAATGCACTGTAAAATTTGCCATGGACAAATATTTTGAGACCGGAGGATAAAATTCAAAAGAAAAAACGATTAAAATAAGGCAAAGATAGACATGTCATAAAACGAAATACCTTGGGGGAGTATTATTGGTTTGATTATACTTGGGCAGTCTGCTTTCATTTTTTTTTTTCGCCTTTATCTTTGCAAATCCGAAAATGGGCAAAAAGGAAAAAGGGTAGGAAGGGATGACAACGTAAATATTTTTTCTATATAGGGTGTAAGTGTTGTGCGTTTAGTGCTATGTTGACAAGTTTATTTGTCATTAATTCTTTTACACAAATATAATTAGATTATATTTACTACTACTTTTGTTTCTGAGTGTTTGTCCAGTTTTAACTTTTTTTTGTTTCAAATTTTGACCTATAATTAAATAAAATATATATTGTATATTAATTAGATAAAATAATATTTTGAAATTATTTGAAATAATAAATCTAATAAAACTATTTTTGTATTAATAATTAATATCATTTTTATTTAATTTGAGGTCTAAAAATTGATCAATTTTTGTTGAAACAATAGACTTGGGCTCAATTCAACCCCAAAAGTTAACTCAAGAGGTTGAGGTAACCAAGCTATTAAATAGCAGCACAATATAAGGCTGCATAGCCGATGTGGGATGAACAAGTCAACACGCCCCCCTCACACGAGGGGCAGATTACTGCGGGCGTGGTCCTAACATCAATGGCTTGGCTCTGATACCAATTAAATACCACATTCTGGGTTTCTTGACAATTTTGCCTAAAAAAGTCAAAACTTGACAAATATCTCGGAATGGATGAAGTAAAACTGAACCAGATTTTAATGGACATTGACAAGTTTATTTGTCAACAAATTCAAAGATTCATGGAACGAAATGCATTGAATTTTGGCGAAGATAATACATTGACGGAGCGCAATATATCAATTGGGACAAGTGTTTAACGTACGTGTAATTAGATTGAATATATGTTTTGTAGGGTTTGTATGATCCATGATTTTATCAACCTTGGGAGATTTTTAGTTAAACTCCACCAGTTATTTCTTTAATCCCAATTCAAGCTACATATTGTTGTTTATTGTGATCTAATTTACCCAGAATCAGAATGTACAGAGCAATTCAAGGATAGACATAGACCAAAAAACTAAAGTTTTGTTTGTTGGAAAGTGATCGTACGGATTGCAACGGATGGGGTAGATGAATGACTTGGAATAAATTAAAAATAAAATAAAACCTGGGCACCTTCTTCCAGCTCCCAGGATAATGCCGCTATCATGTGTGGTAATTATACGGACCAACCTCACACCTACGAACGACAGAGGTCAATCTACTTAGATGCAATTGGGTGCCAATGCCCCCTACTAAGTTTTGGTGTTAAATCAATTTTTTCTTTGTTTTGAAAAAAACATTATACTTTGGACTGCATGCTCCCATATAAATTGGGGTTGACCCCATCTAAAATTATGTACTTCCAAAAAAATTTAATAAAATCTTATGTAGTTAAACTACTTTTTAGTTTTCTGTTTCATTTTATTGAAGTGTATTTTATTAAATACTAGTATAATTTATTGTTTATAATAAGATTTAATATTACATATTAAACAATATTTTACTTTCAATCAATGTTTAAAAAAATATTAATTATTTTTTATTATTCCATATTGTCTATTTAAAAAAAATCCAGGGGCGCTGCCCCGAGATCCCCGGCCAATTATGCCCCCCATCTACCCGAATTCTTGGATCCGCCACTGAGTCGAACGAGAATGTCGTCGTAGTGTTGCCGACCGGAAAAATTGAAGGAAAATGCCAGAATAAATTAGTCGGAAAATAACCAAGTGCTCTCCTAAAAGTTAAAAAAGAAAGTTGTTTAACTTATCATGTTCGTTATACTACGCTCTGTTTAAAATTTGTCTCGAATAATTAGGTGTTAATGGTCAGTTAACTTCGTAAAAGTTTAAAAGATTGGTTCAATTAAAATATGCATGTACATGAACCAACCATACTCTTCTATTTTAGCAGGTCAATTTTTAGAATCGATTTCTCATTTATTCTTCTACCATTTTTGTTGTATAATATATCAAAATGTTTATTTATCTCCTTTTCTAAGAGAATACATGTCCATTAATTAATAGTGAATATTGTTAGTAGACCTATTGATAATGATGTCCAAAGTTGGTACATTTAATATCTGTTAAGATGCCAAAAAATTCTAACAATCTTCCACATTAATGAAAAATTGATTTGGGGGTCGATAACATCCCATGGTTAAAAGCCTGCATAGACAGGTAAGTATCTCCACTTTTGAACTTGTCCCTTGTAAGGTATACCTTCTTTACTGTTTGTTTAGTAGAATAGATGTCTTTGAACTAAACTGCCATTTGTATATACGATAGCATACCATACACAGATTCTAACTAAACATCATTCTGCTCTCCTGGTTGTGCCCATTTTAGTCGTGGGACCCGCACCTGGTTCTGCGAGAGTGTTTAGAGGATTAAGCCCAGAATCCTCAATTTGAATCAACTACGCTTCACTTTTACATAGGTGATATTTTTAAATGTATCCCGATTACTACACTTAGACCATTGTGTCTATTGGTTAAAAATCATTAAAGCATATTTATATGCTAACCTCGTCATTTTTGTGAGTCACTGTCCTCAGCAGAAACAGAAGGGACTGACCAGAGGTATTGATACCGCTCCCAAGGTGACCTTGCTTCATCCTATAAGTAGGTTGTCCCATTGAACCAGGGTACGAGCCAGGTTGGGTTTTCCTTCATAAGACTTTTTTAGCACAAGGGCTTCAAACACATTCCTGCTACCAACTTCTCATGCAACTTATTTGTTAACCCTTTTGTTAGCGGATCTACCAGATTATCTTTTGACTTCCCATAACCAATTGTGATAATATTTGTTGTGAGTTGTCTAATGGTTTTGTGGCTACGACGAATATCTAGACTTACCATAACATATGTTACTCTTTGCAAGTTCTATTGCCAATTGACAACCACAATAGATGCAAGCTAGTGGGATCGGTTTATCCCATCTTTGAATGTCCTCAAGGAAGTGGCATAGCCCAATAGCTTTTTCACCACATCTAAAGATATAAACTTAGATTCCATAGTGGACCTAGAAATCATCTTTGGCTTCGAGGATTTCTAAGATACTGCTGCACTTTCTAGCGTAAAGCCATATCCACTTATGATTTTCAAGTCTTTACTATCAGATATCCAATTCCAATATGTGTATCCTTATCACTCGGATTGCTGGTGTATTTACTCAGCTTACATATGGCACAGGCTAAGTCCGGTCGAGTGCAGCTCATTAGCTGCATCAAACTTCCAATAATTCTTTTTTAAACATTGATTGAATGTAAAACAATGTTCAATATGTAATATAAAATCTTATTATAAAAAATAAATTATATTTAATAAAATACACTTCAATAAAATTAAACTGAAAACTAAAAACTAGTTTAACTACATAAGATTTTATTAAATTTTGTTGGGAGTACAAAATTTTAGATGGGGTCAAGCCCAATTTAGATGGGAGCATGCAGTCCAAAGTATAATTTTTTTTTCAAAACAAAGAAAAATTGATTTTACACCAAAAGATAGTAGGGGGCATTGGCACCCAATTGCTTCTAAGTAGATCCACCCCTGTCGTTCGTAGAATCGTAGGTGTGAGGTTGATCCGTACAACCACCATTATAGCGGATTTTGGGAGGAAGGTGCTCACGTTTTATTTTATTTTTAGTTTATTCCAAGGCATTCATCATCTCCGTCCGTTGCAATCCGTACGATCACTTTCCAACAAACAAAACCTTAGCTTTTTGGTCTATGTGTATCCAGGATCATTATGTATAGGTATACATTCCGATTCTGGGTAAATGAGATACGAGTACAGTTGTACTTGAATTCATTTTCAACAATAAACAACAATATGTAGCTTGGATTGGGAATGAATAAATAACTGGTGGGGTTTTACTAAAAATCTCCCAAGGTTGATAAAATCGTGGATCATACAGAACTACAAAATATATATTCAATCTAATTAAACGTAACGTACGGCAAACACTTGCCCCAATTGATATATTGCGCTCCGTCAATGTATTACCGAGTATATCTTCTGCCAAAATTCAATGCATTTCGTCGTTCCATGAACCTTTCTACCGGGCATCCCCCAGACTTGGTTAAGCAATTTGTAATATTGGTGAACTAACGTGTATTCACAATGACAAATAAACTTGTCAACGTCCATTAAATAAAATCTGGTTCAATTTAAGTAAATACAATCAAATTTTATTTGTGCAAAATAATTAATGACAAATAAACTTGTCAACATATATAGCACTATACGCATTACGCACAACACTTTCACCCTATGTAGAAAAAGTATTTACGTTGTCATCCCCTCCTACCCTTTTTCCTTTTTGCCCATTTACGGATTTGAAAAGATAAAGGCAAAAAAAAAAATAATGAAATTTAAGCAGACTATTAAGAGCTTATTATCTTCAACTTATCTGATTTGGTTCAATCAAATTTTGATGTGATTTTATCTAAATTTGTTTCTAATCTAATTTAATTTAATGTCAATAG
The DNA here is from genome assembly GCA_900332095.2 of Cuscuta campestris. NCBI lineage: Eukaryota > Viridiplantae > Streptophyta > Magnoliopsida > Solanales > Convolvulaceae > Cuscuta > Cuscuta campestris. The sequence goes on along the minus strand of OOIL02004884.1, from coordinate 77,547 downwards.
AAATAAGTAATAAGGACTAAGTCATAAAAATATACTCTCTCCGTCCCTGAAAAACATTTCTCCTTTCTTTTTTCATCCGTCTCAAAAAACACTTCTCATTTCTATTAAAAAGTCACGTTTATCTCTTACTTTTTCATACCATACCTATCACATCATACCTTTTTACTAATAATCAATCCATTAAATCATACTTTTACCTATCACATCAAAGGACATTTTTGGAAATTCAATACCAAAATACACTACCCCTAAATTCCTCTTCAAAATCAAAACACTCGTGTTTTTTGGGACGGAGGGAGTATAAAACCTGTTTAAAATTGATGTCTAATCACAAACCAATAATACTCCCCATAAGTATTTCGTTTTACGACATGTCTTGGACTTATTTTAATCGTTTTTTTCGTTTGGAATTTTCATCTCAAAGTATTTGTCCATGACAAAATCTACAGTGGACCTTAAGATTTTCGTGATCGGAGTTCAAATCATTAAAGGACTCGAACTAGTGGATAAACGAACGTCAAAATATACTCTAAAACCGCAGGAGGCTCTTCAAACTCGCGCCTATCTTCTTCCCCGCGCGAACGTACGCGTATGTCTACACGAAGGATCATGTCCCATCATGGATTTTTCGACTCTATAAAATAGAGTCTCGTGGTATGGATTGGGGACAGATTTTCGATTGCTTGTTCTTGATTAACGTCTTATCCGGTTGAAGTATTTCGTATACCCCGAAATAACTTTGATTTGAAAGTGTTTCGTACGCGATTCGTTATTCTATCGAGTTCTTCGTTTAAACACTGCTTCGCAGTGTTCTTCCTCCTAAAAATCCAACAAGAGCTACATATGAGTAAAATAAACATTTTCTTATTACTTAAATAAGCATATATTTTTTATTTAAAAAATAAAAAAATTATGTGAGAAGGTCCATAAAAATGGTATACACTCAAGGTGCACCATATTCTATAACTTAAGAAATCACCCAAAATGAGATTAAAATATAGAAAAAAAATACTAAAATAAGAGTTTCATGTTTTTAATCATTAAATAGAAGTTCAAACTGTAGTAATGTAGCACCGTACATGAACATTTTAATATACTTTTTTGATAATATGTATTGACATGATTGGTAATGTAAAGGTATTTTAACTCTTATTTCAAGAATAAAAACATAGAACTCTGATTTTTTGATATATTTTTAATGTTTTATTCCTATTTTAGTCTTTTTCCCTTCTAACTTGTTGCAGTCAACTGAGATCGACCTTTGACCTATATTTAAATCAAAATTACATGATATATTAATTAGATAAAATAATATTTTAAAAATATATTAATATATAAATGTACTAAAATTATTGTTGTATCAATATCTAATAGAAATTTTATTTAGTTAAGGATCAAAATTTATTAATTTGGACGGTAAAAATTAAAATTAAAACGTACTAAACAAATTCTGTAAGACAAAGGCAGTATTAATTGAAAATCGTAAGAAAATGAAAATCGTAAAAGCATATTTATAAAAAAGATTGTACATTGATTGCGAGCTAGGATCAATTAATTTGTAGTTCCCAAGCATATACTCCTAATTTGTTTAGGATGTAACCATAACGTCCAGCCACTCATTTGTACGGTAAGCCTTCTTTCAGAACATTTTTTTAATGGTGTAGATTAATTCTGAAAATACTAACGCTAAAATCTATCGTGAAATAGTCTTTTCAAAACAGTAACGCTAACTTCTAATCCTAATTCTAAACAGACCGGGCCTATGTCTATAACTAAAAACAAATTTACCTTCATACATACAAAACATATAGAAAGTATCAAAATGCAAGTTCCATATTTTTAAATCCAAAATATGACTATTGTCATTGACACTCTATGTTGGTATTTCATTGCAATATATACGATACAGCCGATTGTATCGTTTTTCTAGTACAAACCGGCAATTAGATTGGAGGAAGGAGAGGTGCGTCGACGAAGGGGAGACCGGCAATTGGATCGAAGGAGATGCCCTGCATTGATCGAAGGGGAGGCCGATGCAGAAACCCTAGGTGCGATGAACTGAATAGAGTAGATCGAAGACGGGTGAAGGTGGTTGCGGCAACCGCAGATGAAACAATGTGTAAAACTTCCACAAAAGATAATTGTCCGCTTTGTAAACTTATTTCGATTTTGCAAATAACACATTACACAACACTTATATTATTAATACATTGTGTATTTCTTAACATTATTTTTTGGAATTGAAAAACCTTACTAACCATTGAGCGATGGATGCTGCTTCCCATATTGGATAAAAGTGCAACCCTATAGCTGCAAAAGTCAAAATAATAGCACCTGAAAGGATGTTATTTTTGTAAAGTAGAGATCCAGAAACAGGTTCACAAATACCATCAATATCTATTGGAGGGGCAACAATGAAAGCATTACATAACACATCCTCTATACTAAATAATTAGTGTTTGTATAAAAATATTTCTATGCTCTGAATTAATTTTTTTTTCTTTCGATTTGCCACAAAATAATGCTACTTCTTTATTTTACTGATATTATAAGTAAAAGTTGCACCAAATAGTACTAAAACATGTTATTTCACAATGTATTACTTGGACTTTTTTATTTTCTAAATAATACTTAAACAATGTCTAATGACACAAATAATGCCCAATGTTGATGGACATTTAGTTTGAATAATGTCCAGTGACGGAGAACATTTACTTGAACAATGTCCAGTGACAGTAAACATTTACTTGAACAATGTTCAGTGACGGTAAACATTTATTTGAATAATGACAAGTAGACAATGAACAACGGTATTACATTGAAAAATAAAAACATACAAATACTATTTAAGTAAATTCTCCATATTATAAAGAGTAAGTGGTCAATAATATCTCGGTGGCCATTTTTTTAATTAAAAATATGATGGCTCTTTTGTGAATTGTGACTGAGATAACATATCTCAAAACAGAAATAAAACATGGGATTATCTTTCAAACTTCTTTAATGCTATTTTCTGATCTTGAGAACCAAGGGAGGCAAAGAACACACCCCAATATTGGTCCCTCTAGAATCTCACTACCTCTAATGACAAAATGAAAAAGTTTGTAATAAAGATTGAAGTATATACAGTAATCATTTTTTATCATTTATATCCTTGTTAATTTAAGCTTAATAGCTAAGTAGTCACAATTATTGGTGTGTGTATGATCCAAATTTGCTTGCTGGAGGCATTGTAACTAATTAAATAGCCGGTTTCAGATCCTTCAGCTCTCATCTTTCTCTAACATTCTTTCTTCTCAAGCTTCTGAGTTTGTTTCTGCATATACCAGTATACCACAGCCTTTTATCTAGTTGAATGAATTTTTTGGTCTGGACAATGCCAATGGCTGCCCATTCATATCATCTCTTCATTTCTACCCTCCTCCTGGTTTTTGTTTTTGTTAATGGGATAACCTTCCCACTTCACAAAACCCTGCACAATCAAAGCTTTTCAAACCTTATAGCACAAGACAAAACAAGACAAAACAGAAGAATGCAACAGGTTTCACCTGGTGCCGGTGTCGCTCAATTCCCGGTTCAAGGAACTTACGACCCCTACGCTGCTGGGTAATATTTCTGGGCATACATACCTCTTCCCAATTAACAAGAGGCACCTTCATATATTTAGCTGCTACTCCCCACAAAAAGTTCCTACATATGTTCTGAACTTTCTTAACTTTTGGATTTTAACTTCCATTCTTCTAAAAGTTATCTGTAAAAATCTTTTATTTTTTGCTTAGGTTTTATTATACACGAGTTCTATTGGGTTCACCACCAGTAGAATTACATGTACTCATCGATACTGGCAGTGAGCTTTCATGGGTCAATTGTGCATCATGCAGTGGTTGTCCCTCATTGTCCGAGCTTCCGGTATAACCTACAATTATTTTTTCCTCTTCTATTCAAAGTTTTGGTTTACACTTACAATATAATAACATGTGCTGCTAACTGACCTTGTTCAATTTTTTTAACAGATCCAGCTTGGACTTTTCAATCCGGCAAGCTCTTCAACCTCTTCAGTGATCCAATGCTCTGATCAACAATGCCCTTCAAATCACACTGCCTGTTCAGCCCAAAACACTACCTGCAATTACAACATCTCGTATGCAGACCGTAGTGGAATATCGGGCTATTATGTAGCTGATATTATCCATTTGGATATTATTAGTGAAAATTCTGCCACTTCTAGCACCGCTTCAGTCGTTTTTGGGTGAGTCTTCTCTAAAAATATAATAAATCTATGTATCTTAATGTTACCGGAGTAGTTTCCAATTCATAGTGTTCTACACTTCTATTTATTGTTTATTTGCTGACATGACAGGTGTTCTACTTATCAGCACGGGTACATAGCTCAAAACGGCCAGGTGCTGGATGGGATTTTGGGATTTAACCAAAAGACCATGTCAATCATCTCACAACTCTCCTCCCAAAATGCTGTGCCAAAAACTTTCTCTCACTGCCTAAGAGGAGGAGGAGGGGGGTTTTTTGTGCTTGGTGAAGTTGTGGAGTTGCCTCTAACTTATACACCACTCCTTCCACCAAAGTATGTCTTCAATTTAGTATATGTTAATATTGCTTTTTTTAGACTCACAATTTATGTCATTTTTTATTATATATCCATCTTTTATCGCAAAATTATAATTAGAATAGTATTTATTAGTGTTTTCCTTAACAGAGTTTTCTTGTTGCATTCACTGGTGAGCATAGTTAGGTTATCAGAAGTGTGCCTTGTATTTGGCTGGTGTAACATATACCTTTTGGTATATCTATTTTTCAGGCAGAACTATCATGTCCATCTGGAAGGCATAAATATCAATGGGCAACTTCTGCAAATTGACCCAGATATCTTTGCCAACCAGCGCACAATACTTGATTCTGGAACCTATTTTGTATACCTAGCAGAGGAGGTTTTTTCTCCATTAGTTCATGTGGTATGTTTTAACAGAGCTAGAACTTGCAAATGACTAAACTGGAAATGACTTGCTAAAATGTGTCGGACCCGACCAAGCATAAAATTGACCTTACGAACTCGCTGAGATTAGATCTTCTTTTCAAAATAGCATACTTTAATATGAAGTATAAAGCCATATAAACCATTTTATCACTTTTTTTACCATATTCCATCGAATAAACTTATCTTTTCTAACCAGTTTTAATGATGTTGCATTGTCATCTTACTTTATATAAAAACTGTATATATTTAAATTTTTATTTTATATTATAATATTTTGGTATATATCTAAATTTATACATCTACACAATATATTTAAACCATGCTATTTACTAGCTCGAGTTTCAGTCTATAGCATGACACTTAAACAATCATAACCATTAATTAGATGTGACATGGAAATTGATATACAAGTCTAGTCTAGATTATGACCAAACACTAAATTGTGCTTTTTTTGTTTACACAGATCTACCAAAGTGCTTCACCACATGCGATCCCTAATCTTAGATCACAAAAACTATGTTATGATGTACAATCAAGGTTCAAGATCATTTTATGTCTCCTGGGCTTAGTAGATTCTATTACCTTTTATTTTGAAGTCCTTTAAATTTGACATTGTTTCTATTTTTGCATCAAGCCCATATGAGGTATTTCCACTTATTACATTGAATTTAAAAGGAGGTGCATCAGTGGTTTTGAGGCCCAGGGACTACCTCACTCGTGATACTACTGTGAGTCACACAAAACATACTTTCTTAAATATATTATAATCATCAGTCTGAAGATGTAATCATAGTTTTCATGCACCTAATGTAGGGGGGAAGCACTGATTGGTGTTTGGGATTCCTCCCATCTCGATACCCAGGACTGCAAATTTTAGGAGGTAAAGTGTTTCTCAAAGTGATAAGTCACGCAACTACCATTTTTGTCTACACCTAGTATATGGTATCAAAAGGCATCATTTCTTTGATAATGTTTGACTTTTTTTCTCTGCAGAACTTGTCATGAGGGACAGGGTCATTACATATGACTTGGAAAACCAAAGAGTTGGATGGACTGAATTTGATTGTAAGATTTTATAGTATTCCATGAAAATAAGAGCAATTTAGAAACAATTTTTAAAACTACTACCTAACCATCACTATTACAGGTTCCACGCCAGTAAATTTTACCTCGGCCCCCATCAGCAACGACTCCCCCCAGTACATCTTGAAGATAAGCTCAAGAGTACTCAAAATATTATTTATAGTTTTTATGTTAACTTTATTTGTGGCGTTACTAATATCATTGTACTTCACTCGGTGAAACCCTGTGAGCTACTTTTCTTATGTACTACACAATTAGATTAGCATGAGTCCCTACATAATATATGTATTGTTCGCTCTTTGTTGAGAGTAGAATTTCTATTTTAACCAAACTACTACATTTTTCCACTTCCAAGAGTCTTATTTGCCTTCTTAAACACATGGATGATCAACAAAGTATCCCAACAGCTGATTCAAATCTTCACAAATTCTTAAAAAGCAATTATAGGAAAATTAACATGCATAGAATGATTTTGGACATCTTGGAAAATACTTCTTGACTCTTCTTTGATGTGTATATAATTATAACTTATAAGAAAGACAATACTATGCCAACCATGAAATTAAACAGAGCATTAAACGGTTATCATAGTTTTGGGAGTGTTTCAACAAGAACAAAGCAATCCACGTATCAGCTCAACAAATAAGTGTTGTATATTGAAAGTTTATATATTCTACCATTATGATAGGATGTCTTATTATATGAGAGGAAATTCAAATTTTAAAATAGAAAAAAAATTATATGTCTAGAGTTATACTTTGTACATCAAAATGTCATTTTTTTAAAATAGTTATAATGCACAAATATTGTATATCTCTGTGTGTGTATTCTACATGTGATACTGAAACTTATTATAAATCCAATATATTTCCACAGCCAAAAATCATATGTATTCTACGTGTGATACTGAAACTTATTATTAGAAATTTACCAATTCTACGAAGTTCCAAACACATACTTGATAATTACCTCTGCCAATAGGTGGCTTCTTTCTCAGCTATCACAGTGAGGCCAGCAAAAGCAGAATGTTGAAGGCTAATCATCCATTGAAAGCTGGTGGCATTTCACCCACTGCCTCACAACAATGTGTGCAAACATACAAAATTAATCTAACATACAATTCTAAAGTGTTGCATTAACATCATTGATTAGCAAATGTCTGAGGTTTTGTATAGTTCATAAAAATGAAATCTGAATGTTCATAAACTTTATTTTTAACCAAAATGCACTTTATTAAACACTCCTGTGGAAAAGCACACCAGGATGTAGATCAAAAGACAAGGGTCTTACAAAAACCACAATCAAACAAGTCTAAAGAGTAAAAAAGAAACTATTCCATATAACAGATGGAAATTTCATTTGGATCTATTATTAATATAGGAACAAAGTTTGAATTTAACATGAGCAAAAGCTTCTTCAACATCGATACCTCTCCTTCAAAATAACAAATTTCTGGCCTTCCAAATATAGTGAGTAGTAACAGCGGCCCAGGCAGCACAGTAGATTCCTCTATAGCTTCTTCCTTGCACCTGCTTTAGCCACAAAAAGATCTTAGAATTAAGGTGATGCATATATTTACATTCCCAGAAAAAAAATGATCGTAGAGTTACAAATATCAAATATGGCACTCGAGAGAAATCTCAATGAATTTGCTAAGATTGTCCTTATATTGAACCCATTCCCTGGTAAGCATCCAAAAGAAGAATTGATGTTTAGGGATAATGAGAGATCTCCAATGAGTTTTAGCCCAGCAAACCTAAGGCCTTTGACCAATCAACCAATTGTAGCCATCACATATTAGCCATACCCGTTCCAGTCTGAATAGGTTTTTTCCCATACCAGCAGCAATCTGGTTTAAGAATGTAGTTCCAAATGTCATTTCGCTTAAGGACCCAGTTAACACATAAGAAGTCTTTCTTATTAGAAATGTCCCATATCAACCTTAGCACAGTAGCTTTACTCCAGTACAGTATATTCCTGACCCCTAACCCCCATTGTTCTTAGGCATACAAACTTCCTCCCAGTTGATAACAGGTCTTTTACAACAGTTGGCACTTGGTAGCCCCACTCCACACAAAAATCCTGAATATGGCTTGGATGGTTTTTAGGGCCATACTTGGTAAGATAATTATCCTACTCCTAAACCAGACTAAAGACATCCTTAAAGTGCTGCAGAGCCTCCATGACACACTGGAACAACAATAATATCATATGCAAATATAAGATTTTTAATGTGCAGTCTATTGCATAAAGAGCAAAAATTCATTACTTTGTATGGTGGGGATATGATCTGATTTAAATAACAAGTTGCCCTTCTCTTGCGATATCATTTGACATTTTCTTGAAGAGAGAAATTGGTAAAAGACATAGGTACACCTAGTTTTTCCTTCCAATCAGAAAGCTCTTTCAGAACACGGTTTCCTTCTTTGACCTCCCCCAAGACATAGGTACACCTAGGTATTTTCCATAGAAGCGCCTGTACTGAATGTCACCTTAGATTTCTCAAAATTAACTCTTTGACCGGATGCCTGCTCATACCTATTGAGGATCTCTACTATTTTGAGGCACTCCGTACTATTATCCCTTGTGAACAGAAGACAGTCATCAGCAAAAAACAAGTGAGAAACCCGCGGACCACCTCTGCTGGCACAGGCCCATGTATGCGTCTCAGACTCGGCCTTTGAGATGAGGCTAACCAAACCCTCTGCAACCAGGATTACTTAATAATACTATGTATTATTTAAGGAAAATGGAAATTTTGATATTTTGAAACCCCTTCGAATAGAATCGAATAGAGTGCTACTTTGCCTTTATGTTCCTCTTGAGATGCAATCACATTGAAATCACCACCTCCCGCCATATCTTGTCATTAGGCACATGGGCCACCATGGCTCTCCAAAGCTGCATTCTGTCTCCATCAGAATGCTTGCTGTAGACAGCGGACATTTGGATCTCTTTGTTAGGTAGGACCGGATGGAAAATTATGCTGCTAATTTGATCATCTAAAAGCTTCTCTTTAAAGGATAGATGAGAGTCATCCCAAAAAATCCAAGCTTTATTCTTCAGCGCCACTGTGTAGCGATTCAAACCTAACTTGGAAGCACATGAGTTCTACCTAACAAAAGGCTCTAAAACTGCAAGGTAGTGAACCCTATGTAACTTAACGAAAGTGAATAGCCTGGGCAGGGCACCACTCACTCCACAACTGTTCCAGAAAAGCAGATTCATTGACCACCCTTTTGTTGGGGATCTAGAGCAGCTTTCATTCCCCTAGTCTGGACTAAAAGCTTAAGTGAGGGAGTTTTAACCTTCCCAGTTCTAGAAAGAATCATGGATGAACTATTGGCTTTGGGAGTCATCACTTCCAAAGGTCCTAGGATTGATGTGTCCATAACTTCTTGACCATCATTCTCGGACTGCATGCATGCTTCTTTCATGGTTTCCAGGTTGGCCTCCCTCAGACAAAACCATTCTTGCACAAACCCTTCAGAGTCTAAATTGTTTAGGTTTAAGCACAAATCATCTTTGCTACCTGTACACACGTTCTTCAGCACACCATCATCATCACCCATCATATATTATGAGGAAGAAGCATTCGCAAACTTGATGCATTCAACTCTGAGTACCATAGAAGGTGAAAGTTTCTCCATGACCCTCTTTGTGTGCGACGGACCTTCGGGGATGTTGTCTTCCATTTGTGGCCCACTGGCTAGATGAATAGGGGAATGTTGATTGACATCTTTGTTCGCACGAAGCCACGAACACCGAGTGAAGAGGCTTGGCTTGTCGCATTGGACGTCGATGGAATATTTGTTGGGTGTCCTCCATGTGCTGTCACGTGGCCCTTGCCCTTATTGAATTGGACCGAGGTAGAGGGCATCTCGAGATGCTTTTNTGAATATAGTTGTAGTTGTTTGACCATCCAACCTCCATTAGCTGTCATTGAACTAGAGCAACCCCTTTTGGGCCCATTCCCACAGCCGGGGATTTTTCCGGTAGCCATAATATTACGATTCCGGCCAGATGAGTTACACTCATGACCAAGCATGCAGCACTTAGTACAGTATGAAGGAACATCATGGAATATGACCGGTATAAATTCCATAGTATCTCCAGATCGGATTTTTATATGTTTGGGTAGATGTTTTGAAACATCCACCTCAAATCCTCAATCATAACCCTTGCAGTATTGAGATACTCTGCGTTCTTCGTTCATCCATCATGACAGGAGTTCCAAGCATGTTAGCATTCGAGAGTAAAGCCCTAAGGTCTTGAAAATAAATAGGGAAATGTTTGAGAGTGACCCATAGGGTAACCAAAGGGCTATCCTCCAAAAGCAAATATTTTGGGGAGCATTTAGAAAGATATACGAGTAAATGTTTTCCATCCACAGACCATGTACTCTGCTCAGGAATCTGTAGAAATCACTTTCATCTTTAAAGTTGATAAGTACCTGGAAGCGAGTTAGGATGCTGACTTGGAACCATCCCAAACCTTGACCTCTTGAGAGTCTGCAATACTGTTGTTGGCAATAAATTTGGCCATTCTTCCAACCACAGCATACTTGTACTATGACGACAGCACCTGGGTTTCCTTGTTGGGGAACGTAAGAACTGCTCCATTGTCACCCTCCATTTTGATTTGCCCATAGACTTTATTGTCTCCCTTCAAAACCTCTGAGAAGAGCCGATTTGTACTACATGTAGGCTGTTCCAGCCACCGGAGGTGGCTACCGGCAGGGGAATGCCCTCTCTCTACTCTTCTCTCTCTAGACTCCATCCACTTTCTCTCTCTAACTAATGTAAAGAGATGGTCGAACATCAGTGCTAAACCTCAATGAGCAAATCTATTGATTGTGATTTACAAAAAAAATTGCAGGTTCCCATGCCAAAGAGAATAGACAACACAGGCAGATTGGGTTAGATGATCACCTACTTCCGTTGTGATGTTGACATGTTTCAAAGAAGAGAAATGTCTTGGTAATAACATCCAATACATACAGAAAGAGCAATGACAAACAAGTGTTGCCTCATATCAACACCAGCCGATTCTGCTCTGCATAAAACTGAAATGAAGCTAATTAGTGCCCACATAGCAAATGGCACAGACAGAGATGGAGAAAAACATGGTAACACTAGATCAATATTTAATTAATGATATATTATAACTTTGTGAAGAAGCATAAAGCTGTCAGAAAAAAATGAGGTGCTAAGAAGAGTACATGAAGTAATGAAGCAGCCCAAAGAAGCAAACGCAATAACTGAGGTGAAGAGGAAATGACTCAAAATAAATTCAATAGATATACATAAGTAGTCTATTCCCAGGGTATGTTTGGGGAGACAGTTGTAATGGGGAAGGGTTATTATTTATTTTAGGAATCAGGTGATTATATATGGTTTATACTAACTTATCATTTTGTATCTTTTACAACAACAACAAACTCAATATACTCCCGACTTCATTGATGTGTGGGGTCAAGATGTACCCAACCTTACCCTTGTAAAAATAGTAAGGCTGTTTCCATCAAATCCCTGATGTATTGATGCATTTATTATCTAAAACTTCATCAAAAGCAAGAAGCTAAGGAAGTTTAATGCGTCATTTGATCAAGTCCACTATTTCTCCAAAGTTAGAACATTGCAAAAAACTTATTCTTTCAGCTCCATTGTCAATGGACCCATCAGTTTGTAAAAGTTATCAAGCTTTTTTTTCTGCCTCCAAGACATACCCTTAGTGATGGATGGATATTTACCTGGAGACTGAGGGCATAGTTGTTTGCCTGAACCCAAAAGGAAACAGTGGATCATAATGCAAGTCACCAACATTATTTGGAAGTTCATCAACAGTCTTAAACCACGTTGTCAAAAGCTGGCCAGTAAAACCAGTCCCCAAAGAGGACATCAGTCACACCTTGACCTTCCGTGCCAGGCAACCAGGCTGCTACAAGTGCATAGATTGATGAAATGTAAGGTTGTTTCACTAGCGGGCATCCAGATATGATGACCACAACACACTTCACTGATCAACAGACATTGATAATGACAGTGGACCCGGGATCTGCTCTTTCAAGAGTTGGATTATCCCCTTTCATCTCAGCATAAGGGTACTCACCAACAACTGCGTAGTTGAAGTTGTTGGATTTAAAGAAACCAGAATCGGGATTCTCCCTGGAAACAACTTCAGTGTTCTTGTCTACTGTGGAGTATATGGCACTAAGGATGTTAGTTCCTGAAAAGGAAATCACAAGATTGCTACTTGGAACATCAAACATCAATCAGACTTTGGAAAAATGACATGTGGTTGCTAATCATACTTTTTTGCACATTGATGAAAGTTTTAAAATTCCCAAGGTCTACAAGGACTGAAAATTTTCAACTTTTAAGCAGCCAAAGGCATGAAAAAACGAAACCTACCTCGTGTACCATTGTTACCACTAAAACTCTGTCATATAATTGTCCATCCCCCACATTGGTGACCCAAGTTATCAGCGTGGCTACCAGAAACCAATATTTTGGGCACTTTCTCGCTACAAGAATTCTGTGAATCTGCGACGGACAAATTCGTCACTGGCTACGGGGTTGCACGTTTGGCCGGCGGATGCTGGTGGAGGAGCGGAGGCGGAGGTTAGGAACTAGGATGGGGATGCGCGTCTGGTCTGCGGAGGTTTGACGCAGGGCGCACAGGGAACAGGGGAAGGGCTTCGAATTCAATTTTTTTGTGGATGTGGATTGAAACACGGAAGATAAGGTTGGGGATTTTAATTTTCAATCCTACATGCGACGGACTCTCTTAGCATGTAGCAGATCTTCAACGGATATTGTATCTTCCTCACAGAGTTTGACACATTTTTTACTTTGTTGTTTCTGTTTTCTTAGCACATTTGCGACGGAATGAAATCTCTTGCAGATTTTGTGCAGGAAGTGGTTCTAGGGACTATTTGGTAATAGCTTTCGAAATTAGCTTTACCGCTATGAAAAGGTTATCTATGAGAAGCGTTTAGTATTAATGTTTTATATCCAAAACGCTAATGTTAATCTCTAACGTTACTCTCAAACAAATCTGTAATGTGTCATCAGCCGTTTTCCCATTTTTTTTGCAATACAAGTGATTTCCTAACTGCTTCTCTTGCTAGATTCTTATGTGCCTGTTTAGACATCATCATACCCTTCATCTACAAAAATTGATGATGGGACAAACACAAATATAGGCACACATGTCTAACAGCCAAAAATCCACACTTCAAGCATGGTAATTCGCCTACCTGGCTAAAAAGTTTATAGTGCAAAGTTTAAACAAAATTCCAGTAACCTACATGGCTCCCAACCTCCTCAACCTGACATAGATCAATATAAGGGTCCTCGAAGAGTCCCACGTTGAATTTCACTAGGAAAATCCTCTCTACCGCATCATCATTACAATCCGATGGAATAATTTTGCTCTTTACAAGGGAAGTGAGATCATCAATGAACTCTGAATAATTGAAAGGCACCATAACCTGCATGAGATCAATTCGACGCTGCCAAAGTTACACACAATCCCACAATTTCATGGAAACTCCCATGAGAAAAAGCCACTGTGAAATGTTTTTGTTTTTAATTTACTTAGCATGCTCAAATGTTTGCTTAGCCACCAACCTACCATATCTATGACAACTAAAATGCTAACCTAAACCGGGGATGTGTAGTTTGAATGAGCTGAAGAAATGATCCTTTCAATACCCTGCATATCTGATATAACAAATCCCTGGTGGTCCATTACTATTCATTGGAAATAATGGTTAGAATAGTAAAAGCACACTAGAACTTAACAGAACCAAATATAAATGATACAACCTAATTGCAAATTCAAGGGTTAAGGGTGCTTATGATAGTTGACTAACTGTAACGATCTTAGATCTTTCATTATCTTGAATTTAAGCGTATCGTTTAGGAACCGAGTAATAAGGTCGCAATTTGAATGCATTTTATTCCATTCTAGCTAGAGTAAAAAACCATGATTGTCGAAACACCTTCAATTATTGAATTAGAATAGGCTGGCATGTGGATGCTAAGGGAGCTGTGTGCGTCTATTGAATTAGATTCCCTAATCGTTACATATGACTTCTTAGTGAGATGTAAAGTGTGTACCGAATATCACACACCAGAATCCAAACAAACAAATTCATGTCTTTCAAATGGGTAGGGTTTCGTTGACACTCGCATCTAGTGCCAACAGATGACATTCGACCATTTGGAGCACCTCTGGTGCCCTGTTTGCAAAATTGATGGTTCCTACCCCTCTCTAAACCCCCCACCATATATGTATGTATTGGACTTAGAGTATCCGTAGTTCTTTGATCCATCTATATGGATTCTTAGACTTGAGCACGTAACGATTATTTGCATTCATGACTGATAAGTTTTTAATTAATTTTGTCAATGACATGCAACATACTTATCGTGCTCCTACTAGTCTTCTATAAGACTTTTATCCTAGACATATAAGTATTATAACTAGTTATAGATAATTCGAAACCCTTCTTTTATCCTTGATAGACTCGTCCAAAACAAGTGTTAAAGTGTCTTTATTCCATATGAGACATGCCTTTATTACTTGTATTTAAGGAAGGAATCATTTTGGAACAGATTACAAGTATCCTTTTCTTTTAGAGTCTATAATAGGTATTTTGGTCTTAAGGTGCAGTAGTATTTTGGCATGGTAACATAATCCTCTTTATTAGACCAACTATTTTAGTCACGCTATCTAGATAATGTTTGAGGGTGTTGGAAAACATTTTCACTTTGACATTTTGCTAATGATAATTTTTGTTTCGGTTTAGGTTTTGATATTGACAAACCGTCAGGAACATGAAACAAAATGAAAAGATTCAAAGAGATAGAAAAAGTTCTTTGAAGAAACAAAAAGCACAAGAAAGGCATTGACGTTGCTAAAGATGGCGACATGTGAAAACCATGTTAAAAACAACAAAAACATGTTAAAAACCATCTTTCGTTTTTGGTCTTTTTGTGAAAACCATGTGAAACGACATAAACTTGGCTAGCCGTGATTTTTACCTTAATGAAGTGGTTTTTAAGGTTTTATACTTGGTTTCTACATTAAATACATTATATAAGAGTTTCCAACACTTGGTTTTCATTTTGGAGAACTTTGGTTTTTGACATCGGTTTTCGGCGTTGGCTGCCAAACCATGGTTCTGGCAAACCATCCCGACATGCATGTCGGAAATCCCAACAATGATGTCGGCCTTCAGAAGCCCTGGCCAGTAAGTTTTTGAACAGCGATGTTCATGGTTGAACAGCGATGTTCTCAAATGACCGTTGAGCTATTTAAGACAAAATCTTTCCATTTTTGAAAGTCAATCACCCCAACATTGATGTAGACTTTTAGACATCGATGTTTTGATGACCGTTAGCCATTTTTAAAGGAAAGTGAAAGCCAAAACATCGATGTTCACTATATGAACATCGATGTTGGGCCAGATTTCAGTAGATCCACTTTTATTTGATTTCCACAAATCATGCCATTAAACCCCAATCAACTCCCATTCGTTATATAACATTTTTGGGTATATATAGCGGTCTTTTGGGTCTACTTTTCACAACCATTCATCACACATTTCATAGCTTTACATTGCATCATTCCATAAACTTTTTACATAGCTTTTTAGAGCCATTTCATGAGGAATTGAGTGTGTTCTTGATCTAAATTAGTTTACTCATATTCTACTCTTTAAGAGAGTTTTTGTTCTTGAGTGGTTAAGTGTTGTGAACACTTTAAGGGAGGTTTGTTCCCTTGGTTGTACGAAGGAAGGGCATATTCCTTCGGGTTGAAGTCTTGGAGTGCGGTATCTCCAAGCGAGTGTTGTTGAGGCTCGTGGGACTCGAGTTCTCAGGTTGTAACGGTTTGGTAAGCACCCGTAAGCTTAACGGAAGTAGTGTAGCTCGAGAGAGTCTCTCGGGAGGCTGGACTAGCCACACGTTGTGGTGAACGAGGGTAAAATCGGTGTGTTCTTTCCTTACGCTTTTTTATTCCTCTCTTTACTTTATCCCTACGATTTTTATTCCACGAAAATTTTTAAACATTCTTGTGCCTCACTATTCACCCCCCCCCCCTCTAGTGAAGGGCACTTATTCTAACAGAGGGAACGTGAATTTTGTGATCATATCACCTTTTGCTTTCCTAATTTTGGCATTAATATTACTTGATCTTTATCAAGTGTGCTTATTAATGTTAATTTTAACGCCGTTAAGTTGCAACCCTTGCATCTTCAAGATCAACACTCCGACTTCTTCTCTTCATTTCCCGCAACGATTTGCAATATTATAAGTATCAAATACTTTTGAAGAGATTGTAGATTTGATTAAGTCTTTACAACAATTGTACATGAACCAAAAGCTTCACCCTTTTTCTTGGTTGCCAAATACTGCTTGCAATTCCTCTTTCATGGCCAACTTCACCACAGTGATGACAAATGGAATCTTTGGACACTCCCCCTTTAGGCTTTAGCTTAGAAGAATTGGACTTTGGCTCGGTGTTACTCTTGCCTTTAGGTCCATTCTTCTTTTCCTTCTTGAACTTTCTCTTCCCTTTTCCTCCTTGAACTAAAAGGATATAATTTCTTTTTCTTTTCGTCAAGCTCTCTTTAGTCGTTTGCAGCATCTTCAAAAGTTCTAGTAGTGGTTTATCGAGTTCATGCATCTCGCAATTAACCACAAACTGCTTGGACAACTCCGACAACGATTGCAGAATAAATCAGTTGCAAGTTCTATCAATGATCCGATTAATACCCGAAATGATCCGAATCGAACCGAAACCGAACTGAATAATTCATATCCGATTTAAATCTGAAACCGATTAGATCCGAACCCGATTAGAACTAAAATCGATAAATTCAGAACTATGTTTGCCTTTCAATAAGCATATTATATTTTTAAATTTTTACTTTTATTTTATCATTTGAACTAATTACATTACTTGCTCATTCCCTCATAAAATGGATTATCTTCTTGAAAAAAGTATAAAATTTTATGCCTTAAATTCATTATATGTAAAAATTAAAGATAAGTTATACATATAAATGATAACGCACAAACAAATAAAATTTCTGTAATTTTTAAATAGTGAAGTGTGATATTCTTTTTGGGATGGAAGGAATATATGATGAATTGTATGGAATAACTAGATTTTATCCTAATTTCATCTCATTACAATAAATTTTATTGATTTGAAAGTTAATTTGATTAGTTTCAAACCAATTCACTAAATATTACTCCCTCCGTTCCACAAAACTCTTCCCCTTTCGTTTTTTTTGAATTCCCTAAAACACTTCCACTTTCTATTAAAAAACCACTTTTACCCTTACTTTTTCATACTCTACCTATCACATCAAACTTTTTTCCTAATAACCAAACTATCACATCTTACTTTTATCCATCACATCAAGGGCAAAATTGGAAAAGTCAACCAAAATTACACTTTCCTTATTTTTGCCAAAAGTCAAAAGTGGAAGGGTTTAAAGGAACAGAGGAAGTAGTCAATAAAATTAGATGCTAGTGTTAGCATTTTGAGAAGACTCTCTAGCGGCAGCCTTTACTGTTATCATTTTCAAATTTGATTTACACCATTACATTTAGATGTAAAATTAATTATATTTAACTCTATTAAATTTAATTTTCTCTATTTTCAACCAAATATACTCAATAATTTACAAATTTTGCACTCAATTGAATAAATTTCACTTAATTTCAGTCAATTTTACTCAATTTTTACCAAATTGTATTCAAATGGAACATAAGACTATTTGAATTTATCTTTTATCCTTTCATTTATATACATAAGTACATTAGTAGATGTGAGAAAAATTTGATATTTCAAAACTAAATTTTAAAATCAATTTAATTATATTAAACTTATTGTTGGAAAACATTTTCACTTTGACATTTTGCTAATGACAATGTTTGTTTCCGTTTAGGTTTTGATATTGACAAACCGTCGGGAACATGGAACAAAATGAAAAGATAGAAAAAGTTCTTTGAAGAAACAAAAAGCACAAGAACGGCATTGACGTTGCTAAAGATGGCGACATTGGCGCTTTGAAGACGTATTCTAAAGACTTAGGTTTTATTGTAACAAGCTCATTCAATTTCTCAACGTCATGGCTCAAAACAAAATATGTTTTTCATTCATCAAATGAGTGTTTTCATAAATTGTTTTTAAGTTTCTAATACCTATGGTTCTTGCTTAACAAAAACCATAACCATCCGTTATTGGCGTTCGGCTATGGCGTTCGGTTTTCGGCATTGGTTATTGGCATTGATTTTAACCAAATGGTTTTTGGGTTTTTATCCTTGGTTTAAGCTTCTGGACACATTAAAAGGTTTTCCAAATAATTAGTTTTCAAAAACCATAACCTTTGTTTTTTCGGCGTTGGTTATCGGCATTCGGCGCTGGTTATCGGCGTTGGTTTTTGGTGTCCAAACCAACCAAGTGGTTATAAATATTTTATGATTGGTTTTTACTTCTGGACACATCCAAATGGTTCTCCAACAAAAAAATGTTAAAAACCACCTTTCGTTTTTGGTCTTTTGGTGAAAACCATGTAGAACGGCATAAACTTGGCTAGCCGTGGTTTTTACCTTAATGAAGTGGTTTTTAAGTATTTATACTTGGTTTCTACCTAAAATACATTATATAAGAGTTTCCAACACTTGGTTTTCATTTTGGAGAACTTTGGTTTTTGACATCGGTTTTCGGCGTTGGCTGCCAAACCATGGTTCTGGCAAACCATCCCGACATGCATGTCAGAAATCCCAACAGCGATGTCGGCCTTCAGAAGCCCTGGGCAGTAAGTTTTTGAACAGAGATGTTCATGGTTGAACAGCGATGTTCTCAAATGACCGTTGGGCTATTTAAGACAAAATCTTTCCATTTTTGAAAGTCAAACACCCCAACAGCGATGTAGACTTCTAGACATCGATGTTTTGGTGACCGTTAGCCATTTTTAAAGGAAAGTCAAAGCCAGAACAGCGATGTTCTAGTGAACATCGCTGTCGGGCTAGATTTCAGCAGATCCACTTTTATTTGATTTCCACAAATCAAGCTAATCAACCCCAATCTTTTCCCAATCGTTGCACCTTGTTTTTGGGTATAAAAAGGGGTCTCTTGGGTCTACTTTTCATATCCATTCCTCACACATTTCATAGCTTTACATTGCATCATTCCATAAACTTTTTACATAGCTTTTTAGAGCCATTTCTTGAGGAATTGAGTGTGTTCTTGATCTAAATTAGTTTACTCATATTCTACTCTTTAAGAGAGTTTTTGTTCTTGAGTGGTTAAGTGTTGTGAACACTTTAAGGGAGGTTTGTTCCCTTGGTTGTACGAAGGAAGGGCATATTCCTTCGAGTTGAAGTCTTGGAGTGCGGTATCTCCGAGCAAGTGTATTGAGGCTCGTGGGACTCGAGTTCTTAGGTTGTAACGGTTTGTTAAGCACCCGTAAGCTTAACGGAAGTAGTGTAGCTCGAGAGAGTCTCTCGGGAGACTGGACTAGCCACACGTTGTGGTGAACCAGTATAAATCTTGGTGTGCTCTCTTTACGCTTTTTTTCGCTCTTTACTTTTTACGTTCTTTACTTTATCCCTGTGATTTTTATTCCGCGAAAATTTATAAATATTCTCGTGCCTCACTATTCACCCCCCCTCTAGTGAAGGGCACCTATTCTAACACTTATATCAAAATTAAATATATATGTTTTCATAATTTGTAGTCCATATTTGTAAAATATGACTAAAAAGTCAAAAAGGGAAAATTATTTAGGGTAGAGATAATATAACTAGAAAAAAATATAAAATAATATGAGGTATTGAATTGATGATAGATTGATAAATGTGATAAAACATAAAAAGAAACACGGATAGTTAAATTTTAATTAGAAAATAATATATATCCAAAATATATTTGATCCGAAACCAAAATATATCCGAACCGAATTAGACCCGAAACCGAAATATATCCATATCAAATTGTATCCGAATCGGAATTTATCCGAACCGATTTACAACCGAACCGTATTTGAACCGACTTGAAACCGAACCGAACCAAAAAATGTATAGAACCGAAATCAAATCCGAACCGAACCGAACCGATTATAACATATAACCGAAAGATATCCGAACCGAAAAAATTCAACCCGAAACCGATCCGGTTGATCCGATTGCCACCTCTAGTCTATAGTGTGGTAATTATAATAGAGTATCTTAAAAAATTTTAATATGTTGAATTATATGTTAAAAAAATACACAAATGTATTTTAATTTACAAAATGGTTCTTTTGACCTTGGAACGACAAATCATATTATGACTGGGGGCATTTACGGTGCTCCGTTCGTAAAATTTATGGTTCCTACCTACCCACAATCGGCAAAATGGAGGGAGGGGGAGGTAGGAATGGTGATGTGGTGGGGTGAGTAGGTAGGGGGCAGGGGTAGGGTTTAGGGAGGTTGGGAGTAGGAACCATCAATTTTACAAACAGAGTACTTTAGGTGTCTCGGGTCATAATATGAATAGAAGTTCCAAGTAAAAAAGATCCATGCCCTCTAATTTAATGATTTTGAATAGTTGGATATACCTTATGAAAAATGAATACTAATAAAAGGAAACGGTACCGGTAACGAAATTTGGGCACCGGAATCGACACAGAATGGGCCGGTACGAGTACCGGTTCCTGGAACCGGTGGTCCGTCCCAGTCGGCGGAGACGGTGCTCGGTACTGGCGGTACCGTTGTCGGTCACGATACCGTACCAGTACCGTGTCCACCCTTAACTGTAGTCTTTTTCTTTCTACTCCTCAAAACAATTATGGAGTCCTTTTTTCTCCCCTCGGCATACTTCCTTTTTTTTGTATGCTACTTGAAACCGTAGCCCAAGAGTAGATCATGTAGGATTAAAATTATTTTTTCAAGCTCTCTTTTTTTCTACTTCTATATATACTTGGACTCTACTTTTAAATAACAGCTACAAATAATTCTAAATAAAACTATTTGTTTTTCAAAAATAATGCCAACAAAATATGGAACTAACAACCTTTTCAAAAATAATTTTGAAAAAAATCAATACAAATTCTGTGCTTAAAAATGAAAACAAATTTTTATACTCGATTAAAAAAATATGTAATCACAATTAAAATAAATGTTGGTGCTAATCCTTTAATATAATATTTGAGACTCCATTTGCTAGAAAATCATCAAGTGTGAAGCTTATGTGGGCTATATTAAGGTGATGTGGCAAGCCTTTATTGGTTGCTTATGTGACAAATTTTATTAATGATGAATTGACCTTTCTTTTTATTTTAAAATAGAAATATAATAATAAATCAAATTTTGGAAAAAATTTACGTAAAAAGATCTAGGACAAATAAATAATTCATTACTTCGTGACATTAGTTGTGTATTTATATTTTTTATTTTTAAAATGCAATTCACATATTTATTTTTTATGCTATGATAAAATTAATTATGTTATAAAATCAAATTTATGAAAGATAAACATAGTATTGTCCGAAATAAAATTATTAAAGAAAAACAATTCTATGAATTATAATTTTATGATAAAACGTATTATGATGTAGCAAAAAATTAGTGAAAATATAAAATTGGTATTATCACAGACCATTTCTAGACTACCATTTTTTGTAAATCAAATTTTTAACTAAGTGAATACACAAAACACAAAATGTTGATAATGATATATTTTCGTTTAAAAATATTTTTATTGGAAAGGATCAAATATGTTTATAATTGATCCTTTATTTATAAAATTGATATTTTAATCTCTAAAAGCTAAGATGTGATGTTGTTTACGAGACATTTCTAACACGTAAAAGATATTATAGAAAGTAAGAAGTTAATACTATGGTATGAAGTCATTCGGTACAATTAATTATGGAAGACAATAGAGATATTCGTTTTTATAATAAATTATTTCCTAATTATGCATATTTTTCTATTCAATTATTACAAAACTTCTAACGGTGTGTTTGGTGAGCAAAAAAGTATGAGTTTTGATATGTCTAGATATCCTAATCCTTTTCTGGTGTTTGGTGAAGCCAAAAAAGTTATCATATTTAGTATCTCCAGATATCTTAAATCTTTAAAATGAATGGTCTCATTATTTTCGAAATTTGGGATATATCAATGTGGAGGTTTGATATCTCTCTCAACTGTTGATCATTTTTCGCCACTCACTACCATTGTCACTACTTACCACTCCCGTTGCCAGCAGCCCTTACTTATCACTGATTAAATCTTGAATTTAAATCTCTCTAAATAAAATCATTTCAGATTAAAAAATCCATATCATTTCTCAAAATTTTCATAACCCGCATCTTAAAATATCTCCAAAATTCACCAAATTGGCCCTAAGTAATTAATAAGATATTTCTTCACTTATAAATAAGTTTCATATTTTTTATGATATATTTAAATCGAAGTAGTCAGTTTGATTATATTTATTTAATTATTCATGTAAGTTAATAAACAAAAAACTTATTTTAGAACTACAATGAAACCTTATAAAACATGAGAAGATTAGACAAATTGTTAAAGCAAGTAAAATATTTCTAGGAAAATCATTGTCTGCTTCTTTGAGGTCACATGGTAAGGTTGTCTTCAATGACGATCTAGTGGCATTGCAACATTGCTTTTGCCTGGGGGAGGACAACACACTCGAGATTCTCAATCCTTCTAGCACTAACCAAGTGCTCCACGTGTTCCATCAAACAAAGGAGTCTGAAAGCAGAGCTAATCCAACAAACAAGTCTAATCATATGGGATGAAGTATATATATAACAAATATATTTGCTTTTGAGACATTAGATCACACAATGAGAGATGTAATGAGTTTCTCAAATAAAAATTCGAGAAATGAACCATTTGGAGGGAAAAGAGTTGTATAGGGAGGTGATATTTGGAAAATTCTTCCTGTTTTACCCAGAGTTTCAAGAGAGGAAATTGTAGATACTACCATCAATTCTTCAAAAATATTGTCATACTATAAACTTTATATGTTGAAAAAGAATATGAGATTGTATTCACCGACGTCCTCTTGCGCAGATAGGGACACACAAGCTTTTTCTAATTGGATAATCAAAGTTGGAGATAAAAAGCTTGGACACGTGGGTGGACTGAAGGGTGTGCAAAGTGGCCAACCGCACAAGACCTCTAAAATTTTAGGGCCTCATATATTTAAATTCATCATTATTTTGAAACCATAAGTATTCTAAAATGGCAAAATATGGACAAAAATATAAATTTTGGACCGGATCAATTTCATTTTTTTCATTTTTCGAGGCTAGTCCTAGGTTGGACATGACAAGTGATTGATGAAAAGTTATTTTTTTGAGGATGGAGCACTACTGGCATCCATGCTTGAGGTTATAGAAATGGTAAATGAATGCCATATCCCTCATTCCCAAAGATGCAATGGTGTGTCCGAGTTCTGATTCTTCATGTCAGGCACGTTCAGATCTAGGTGTTGAAGACGATTAGATAACAGTTGGGTTTTTGAATAATTCAAATGTTCAAAGATCCCAAACCACAAAAATAATTTTTAAAAAGGGGGTACCAATTATATTATTGGGGAACATTGACCAAACATCTAGATTATGTAATGTTACAAGATTAATCATTAAAGAGCTGCGAAAGAGCGTTATCAATGCTTTTATGGTTTTGGGAAATTCAGTCGGAGAAAAAGTTTACATTTCGTAGATGAATTTGGTACCATCCGATCTAATTACTCCTGAAGTTCTAGAGAAGATAATTCCCAATAGTCTTATCTTTGCAATGACTATCAGCAAAAGTCAATGTCAAACACTGTCATTTGTTGGATTATTTTTAACCAATTCGTTCTTCATTGATGGTTAGCTCTATTTTGCTTTTTTTAAGAGCCATGACAATGACAGAATTAAAAATATTGGTTCCAAATGACAAATGAAACCATTGCAACCATACCAAAATTGTTATATACCCTAAAATTTATCAAAAAAATTAGTATTAAAAAAGATTTGTTAGTACACACTCAATTCTCAAATATTATTTATTCTACTTTGGCATTTTTGTCTATAGTATTAAAAATCATGTCAGAATTATATAAGTTTTTTGAAAAAAATATTGCATTTAAAAGGTTTCAGAATCGACAAAAATTTAGTCTGACCCCATGCGTCCCACGTGTTAGAATACTAGTTTGATTTATTCAAGGTGCATAATCCTTGATTTATGTCTTTAAATCATTTATTCAAACCGAATTAATGTAAAAATAATGTGAAAATAATATTGACCTACAATAATACGGAGTAATGTTTTTCTCTCTACAATAATACATGTTTGAATTTTCTATAAAAAAGTACCATGCATATATCTAATTTTTTTATATTAGGCATGAGATCTTGGCACATTATGGTCTTTGAAATTTGTAATAAGTTCACATTCACCGTATGGACTTTCTTTCTTATTTAGATACAGTAGACGTTGTGCTAATTTTGTCGTGCCAAAATTGCAGTTTTCTTGTAGGGATTGTCAGGCAATTTATAAATCTAATCATCAAACTCTCATTCATTGGCTATTAGTTTTAAGTTTAAATTCCAGTACAAATTCATGCCAAAAAGATCATAGAAACGATACAACCATCTTTTTTATTAAAACGATTCAACCATCTTTTTTTAGAAAATGGGCTTGGCAAATCCTTGTTCACCAATTGGGCTTGAGCTTCTTTGCATAAATCGTACAAGTGGTCCACAATTACAATAGTGATTCCCTTCGCAAATACAATGTGGATCGCCACAATCTGAATCTTTAAGGCATGGAGGAGGAAGATTTCTAGCCTTAACTTCTCGGACCATATCTGTGAATGTCAAAAATACTGTAATCATAATTCACTGCCATATAAAATATAACTGAATATATATACCCTAAATGAAATCACTAAAAAAAAATATGTCGCTACAATAGAAGATATTTACGTTACGTATTCAATTTTATATTTGGATGTTACTTCAAAATTTATTTTGTTGATCCAATTTGTATATTCTCTATAACTCAATATATGTTAATTGGAGATGGTTGTTAATCATAAGGATAGAATTCAACTTAAGTTGAAAAACATCTACCTCCATTGCGAAAAAAGATATGCATAAAGTTTGGTAATTATAACAAATTACTCTAAAAAAAGTTAATATGTCAAATTATATGTTAAAAACAAACACAAAAAATGTATTTAAATTTAATGCTTTCCAATAGGTTGACATTAGCACCTAACCAAAAGTGAATATTAATAGAAGGGGCAAATCTAAATATATTTCTTTAATTTATTTTATTCATTATATTAAATAATTTACTTACGAACTGTGGCCACCATGAGAACAAAGAGTAGAGATATCATTTTAGAATTCATGAGGATTGTTTTGTTGGAAAATAGTATTTGTGTTTTGAGCTAGAATAAAGATTTTGGAGTATATTTGTTTTTATTTTGCCCTATTTATGACCACGATGAGAGATTCATAATGTATACGGAGTACATTAAAAAACTTTCCTATGACCCAAGTAGAAAGTTGTTGAATTGGCATTTATTACTCCGTATAAGTTGGGAAAACAATTAATAATACGGAGTGGATTATATATCCATCTTTGGTATTACTCTCTATGACCAAAGAGAGTTGTATTATTATGGTCCTTAGGTCAACATGTAAAAGCTAGATCTTCTCACATATTTTCAATGGGCTCATAACTGAATCACCACCTTAGTTTTACAAGCCCATCACATGTAATATATATTTTATTTAATTATAAGTCAAATGTTGAAAATAATTAATCAAAAAAGTCAAAACTGGACAAATAATCTAAGATGGAGGCAGTAATTAAAAAATAGGATTCTTTTCATCCATTATCCCAACTACTGCCCCCCCCCCCCCATGCAATGATTAAAAAAAATTCTTATTCTTTCTTGCATTATTAAAAATAAAATCTTAAATTCGTGACCCTAAATCTCTATGATTAAAATTTTTAATTTAAAAATATTAAGAACCAATTTTTCTTCTCCCCCATATTGATTTTAAAAACATTAAAATGTTAGTGCTCCAATGATTTTGTCAGGATAGTATTCTAGTCAAGATATAAAATGTTCTATCAAAATACAAATAATTACACATTGGAAATTGTATTTTTTATTTGGTTGTAACTTGTATCTGAGTCTCAAACTTATTAGCGATTGCACCTTGGATTTTCAGCACAATTTTTCTTTCTTTTTTGATTATCCTAAATCTCATTTGTCACAAATCTTCTCACGCTCTCATCCACACCTTGATCTTCTTTACAAAAATCTGTGTCGTCTCATAAAATATCATCCTACGAAATTTCCATGTACAATTGCATAAACGAAAACGTAGGAAGTAAGTCCTCTCATTCAAAATTTCTTAATTTTATGTATAAATATTTTTGTATTGTAACACAATATAGGTATGTACTAAGTAAATCGTAAGTTCCCATATAAGATTATTTTGATTAAAATAGTAAATAGAGTTACCCAGATAAAGTATAAAAGTCTTATTAAATCTTTTTTCTAATTTTTTTGTTTTAAATATTTAATATTTTAAAAATAGTCAAATTTTATGGAAATACTTTTATTTCATATCATAATTAGTCATCTTACCATAAACAAAAGTTTTAGGTAAGATATGCATTAAGTCAATCTCATAGTATACATATATATTATCCATTTGTCTAAAACTAAAGTACATAATCATAACACGTATAATTTTCTTAGAAAATATAATCTTAAGTCTTTTAGTCACCTAAAAATAAAGTACATAATCATAACACGCATAATTTTCTTAGAAAATATAGTCTCAAGTCTTTATAAATTATATATATTTTTTGAGTAATATAAAAATAGTTTTTTCAAATAAGGTATTTTCTAAAATTAGTGTCATTAAGCATTAATTATCTATGTAGTACTTTATAGTTGAGATTTATTCACTCAGTTTCCTCCATATACGCTTGTTGAATGGATGTCCAATGGAGGAAATTTATGTATTTTCAACATTTAAATGTAGAGAATATTTCAAAATGACCCTTTCGGATTAATTTTTTCCAATTCAAGTATCCGTTATAATAATTCTAATTTTATCCCAATTGCGCATTTAGGGGCACCGTAATGTTTTGTGTCCCTCTATTAGCCACACATGTTCATATCTATGTAGAATTTTGATAAAATTCACGTATGAAAAATACGTGATTCGTTTTTTTCGAATATAGTTTTGTTGTATATAACCCATGCGGAAATATTATGTTTTTTACAAAAAGAGTTGTTGTGACTTCAATGAACTCAAAAGTGAAATACCTATGATTATTTTACAAAGCTTTTGTAATTTTTTTGTGTGTGTGAAAACCCTTGCAATTATATTTGTTTTGCTGTTTAAAAATAAATTCATATATAGTGAAAAAAAATTGGATGTAAAATACCTGTGATTATTTTTACCTGATAATTTTTTTAAAAACTATATGAAAAATGTAACTATTATTTTAGAAGTTGATTTTAAAAATTTATACTATTATTTTAATTTCTTTTAGAAGTTGATTATATAAAAATTTTAATAAAAAAAAGAATTTTAGTTCTCACTTAATTTCATAAAATCTCATGTAGGTTCTAATTTCTTCAATAATACTCGCTCTGTGTTTGGATTTGATCTTCTCAATTGACTTTTCTTCTCAATTTTGTATACTTTAACCTCGATATATAGAACAAACATTGTCTTTTGAAAGAAATGCATTACCAATGACTTCTTTTTGAAACTAAGGAATCTCTTAATGTTTGGTAGGTCCTATTTTGGAGATAAAAAATTTGCATTTTTATTTTGGTATTTTCTCCATGTTTATTCCTTTTCTAGTACAGAGAATTTTTTTCCAAAAATTATAGCGATAATGTGCATAAGACATATACACCGTTTACAACTTATATTGGATCTACCCATATTTTGGTTAAAATTCCCACGTCATTCAATCGTTAATAGGAGACGGGTGATTTGTTAAAATGTTGCAATGTAGATTCGCCACTTGTCACTATTTTAGGAGTTTAACTCTCAAATTTGATATATAAAGATAAAGATATTTCCTTTATGAAAATACTCTCATTTAAAGACAAAAATTTTATTATTTATAAACATTGTTTATATAAAAAATAAATACTTTTAAAGACTATCAATACCATGATGTGAATATATTTATAATATCTCAAACAAAATTTAAATTTTGATAGATATTTTTACTCCCCATTATATATTTAAGGAAATTTTAGTTATTAAAAAAGTTATTGAATAAATTAAACCACAAAGTTTTCATGTTAAAAACTATCTAATATACATAAACCCATAATGCACTAATTTTCTTTAATAAATTTTTCATCTTTAATTAGTGGTATAAGATGAGCTACTCCAAAGTATATTTTAGGTCAAAAAATTTTAATACAAAAGAATAATTTAATAATTTTTTTAAAAACTATATTTTAATCAAAAGACTTTTGATATTATTTTTGTTTTTTTGAAAAACACCCGAGCTAATCATGATTAGTTTCCTTTGTTGATTAATTTATTTAATTTTTGTTGAAAAATTTCATTTATTCATTTACATAATTTTCAATAAATTCAAAAGTCCATAATTTTTTAATACAAAATATATTGTTTTAAACTCATCATATTTTAAAGGTTATCATAAATAAATTTTCATAAATGATGAATGAACATTTAAGTGAAATTTGCACTAAATAGTGTATGTATTTTTCCAAATTGATATATTTAAGATGTTTTGCTTGAAAAATACATATGACTTGCAGCAATTGCACATTCTTTACTTTTAATTTGAAGCAAGGCTACTTCCTCAGTTTCGCCTCTCCGCCTCAATCGCCTCATTCTGCCTCAGCTTGGCATGGCATATGCCTCACATACCCTATCGAGGTTTACTCTTCAGAGGCTTAAAAGACTCGCCTCACGGCCTTACCGCCTCGAGGCAGTCCGCCTCAAACGCCTTTTAAAACCATGGTGTGGGCAATGTTGGAAAAGGCAGAACCCAAACCCGCCTCAAGGCGCGCAATGAAACTTTTTCCTGAAAATAACGCCCTGGTGCGAATCCCGATTCACGCAATTAGCCATTTTACGCAATTTGCTTAAAGGCTTACGCCATGGGGCGTACGCACTGGGGCGCGCAATGAGGCATACGCAATTTAGCGTGTAAAATTTTGGAAATCAAAGGTTAAAGTTGTCAATTATCCCAATTAAGTGTATATATTTTAAAATTACCTAGTCGATGACCTTAATTGCAACCCTAATTGCTGAGATTTCCAAGCTACGATTCATCTCCATCGCAATAGCAGGTGCGATTCATCTTTTGTGCGTCTTTGTTTTCTGTGTGTAGAGCAGGTACGATTTTTTTTCTTTCCGGTAAATGGTACTCCCTCCGTCCCGTAAAACACGAGACTTATTGACTAAAACTAAAATTTAAGGGAGTGTATTTGTCCCTTTGACCTTCCCAAAATACCCCCAAACCCTGAAATAAAAAGGAGTAAAGAGAAAAAAGTGAATAGTATTGTATTAAATGAAAAGGTGAAAAAGTACACAGCCAAGTACAACCAAGTACACAGCCACACCAGGGATTAGTTCGGCTACAGCATGGGATTTATAATTCCCCTTCCTATTTCTGGTACAATTACATGCCAAAATCCAAATTTGGAGGGAATTTTTTGTGCCAAATTAAATTTTGGTAAACTTTAAACTTCCCTCCAATTACAATATGAAATTCCTAAAGAAAATCTATAGATAGAAACTTCTTTCTGATCTGCATTTAATACACACTTAAAGGATGTCCTTTTTCAGCTTCTTCATGTCCTCCTTCTCACCATGTCCATAAATATCTCTTTTGTTCTTCTTTCTGCTGTACGTATCAATGGTCTCCCCGCCATCATCACCGTCTTTGTCAACCGCATCTTTGTTGTCTTCCTTTTCTTCAAATTCATGCAGTACGAACCTGCCACCTTTAGTCCAGGTTCCCCTCCTCAGTCTTGACACCCCTGCAGCAGAAGAAGAAACGAGTAGTTTGGGAAAAAAAGGTTGTGAAAAACGTAATCGTAAACGTAAACGAGTCGTTGACAAGCTACTTCAATTTTGTAAAAATGGCAAACTTCAGAGGGGCTGCATGAAAGAGGTTGCTGCAGAATTCAACATATCAACCAAAACTGTTGGAAAGATATGGAGTATAGCTAAGACTCAAATGCAGGCAGGTCTACCTGTGGATGTTCAGTGCAAGTGGATAGGGAATACTGGAAAGAAAAGGGGTACTGTTGACACGCAAAAAATGTTAGCAGTACCCTTTCACAGAAGGAAGAACATGCGCGCCTTAGCCTTTGCAATGGATGTTTCAAAATCAACAGTCCAAAGGTGGCTAAAGAGCTAGGACATAAGAAGACATTCTAATGCCATCAAGCCTTTTCTGTGTGAAAAAGGTAATCGAAGGATCGCGGGATAACATCGGATCAGGGCTGAGAAGAAGATCTGAAGTTCAAGACCTTTAGATCTATTCTTCGAGAGAGAAATTAGATTTAGATCTACAGAAGAGGAAGAGACGAACTTAGATCTAGAGAGGAGGAAAAGGAAAACTCAGATCTAGAGAGACGAAGAAGGTGTGGGAATCGGTGATGTGATTCGTGTGGAGTGTCAGCTGTGAATGGGTAGGGTTTAATTTGGGTGGGAGGCAAATAAGTCTTTTTCAAGGAAAAAGGAAGAGTTTTAAGGGACGGATAAAAAAAGAAAGAGGAAGTGTTTTACGGGACGGAGGGAGTATAAGAATAGATGGATGATAGTCGGAGGATTTATGATCTACTATTAACTTATTATCTTGATAAATTTATTTAATTACTTTTATTTGTTATCATTTTATGAAGTACACGAGCATTCAATTTTCCTTTTTATGGTTGGAGTTTATAATTGGTGTTTTTTTGTCAAGTAGTTGGATAGTGATGCATTTTTTTTGCTGTTAATCTCTTTTTTATTCTTTTTTTGATAATTGTTGTGCTAATCTTTTGATCCTAATTTCAAGATGTTAGACACTAATGAACTTTTTTTCAATTATTCAATTTAAGCTCATCACTTTGAGCAATATTATGTCTTATTCTATGTTAGACTTTGCTGTGTTTGCAATGTATTACTTTGATAATATGCTTTTTTAATGTTTTTGGATTATTTATGTTATATATTATGTTCTATCTTTAGTTTTAAATTGTTTTGTGGTAATTTTTCAATTTAAAAATTGAGGCTTACGCCTCAATACGCCTCGAGGCTTATGCAATACGCCATGAAAAGAAAACACCTCAAAACCGCAATACGCAATTTCAAACATTGGGTGTGGGACTGTTGGCCCTCTAAAGTATTCTATTACATTATGAAAGTTTGTAGAAATTTTCTACTGGTGCGGCAACCCTAACTTCCTTCTATGAACAAAAACTGAAATGGAAAAGCCATTGTTGAGTCCATGTTAATTCTAATGTTTCAACACTTCTTTTTTATTTGCTGGTATATTTTCTGGCTTTCCAGAATTCTAGCTTTCTATCTATTGATTATATTTTCTGGCTTTCTAGAATTGCTGGCATATTTTCTAGCTTTCTCTCTATTGATTATGCTTGTTATACTTGTAATCTTTATTTTATACTCCCTCCGTCCCAAAAAGAATGGGACGGTTTGACTTTTTGGGAAATTAAAAGAGGGATATTTTGGTATTGACTTTCCAAAAATACCCTTGATGTGATAGGTAAAAGTAAGATGTGATGAGTAGATTATTAGAAAAAAGGTATGATGTGATAGGTAGGGTATGAAAAAGTAAGGGGTAAAAGTGGTTTTTTAATAGAAATGTAACGGACTTTACGGGACGCAATTTTTTCTAAACGTAACAAACTTTTTGGGACGAAGGGAGTACATAATATTTTAATATGTCTTTTGAAGGTATTATTGTCTTTTTGGATGGCTCCTAACAAGAAATGGATGAGTTTTTTCAACGATCGTCTAAGCAAAGAATATAAAGACGGTGTTAAATCTTTTTTGAATTACGCTTTTCAAAATACGGGTGGAGAATATACCAACGATCGTCTAAGCAAAGAATATAAAGACGGTGTCAATCTTTTTTGGATTCTATTTTTTATTTTGTTTGGATTCTATGGTTAATGAATACGTTTTTACCTTTAATGTGATTCTTTGCTTATTTGTTTACCTTTTGGTATTATTTGGGATAAGGACTTTGTGACTATTGAGTTTCTGCTTGAATTGGTAAATGGCAACTTGCCATGGGTGTTGGTTGTTCTATTCTGTTTTGAAGATTCTTGTAGGTTGGTACTATGCAAGTGGTCATGGATGTTAGTTTGAAGTGTATGCTTCCTTTCTTTCCTACACTGTTCAGGGATGGTCTTTTACTGGTGGTTGCATCAGGTAGAAATACAATATCAATTGCAAGCTCCTTTAAAAGATTGGCATCTGAAAATTAACGTGTTTGTTATCCAGGTTTGTTTGCAAACTTCTTATCATTTTGCATTTCTTTTCATTTTTCTTCTTCGGACTTGTTTCATAATTGATTTAGAGTATTTATTAACAGCGGAGCAGACCTTGCAAATATGGTGTAGACCTTGCCAAGCAGATAACGTCTTTGCACAATATTCTTGAGAGATGTGGCAGTGTAAGAATAAGTTTCTCCAGGCAGACTCCTGAAAAGGTATTATATTTTGTAATAATCAATTTCCGGTGGGGAATTAGTATATATAAAGGATTTTGTTAACATATTATACTCTGAATATCATATTTATAGCACGGCACGGCAGCACAAGGGGCTTAAAGACCCCTTCTGTCAACTAATTAACTCTAATGCCTCGGGGTATTTCTTTTGTGAGCTACATATTTACAAAGTACGTTATAATCAAGGAATTGGGTACTCATCCAAAAGTATACATTTGGGATGGTGAATGTATGTGTTTTCACTCACATTTTGAATTCTGTCTCTCTACAGGCTAACCATCTTCAGAAACTTCGTTCAACGACACATGTAGCCACCTTGTTTGCTACCTTGCTGCTCTTCCATGCATGCTGTTCACCATCTCACCTACCTCCGGACATAACTCCTTGTGCTAGTCATGCAAACTGAAGACCCTGTGTTGTGCAAACTGTCAGTTTCAAGGTTGGTTTTTGCTTTGTTTATTGCAAGAGGTTGGTTTTGGGTCGTGTGAAAATTAGTTTTGATTTTTGCTTTGTTTATTGCAAGAGGCTGGTTTTGGGTCGTGTGAGCATTAGTTATTTTTAAACATGTTGCAGAGGGTGAACTGATTGATCATGAGGTTTTGGTGCTTCTATGCGGATTGTGTTTAGGTTCACTCAACTACTGCTGTGTATATATAACATTGTTTCTTTTGTCATGTGATTGTGTTTTTCATGAATATACATGTTTGGGGATGACAGGGCAACATTAAATGTTTTTCATTTTGTAGTGAAATCCTGAATTGCGACTAAGAAAGAATTGAGAATGGTGTTGATAAGGACAATGACAAAGTTGAAGTCGTCGTTGTTATATGTTGAACTCTAAGTGGAAGTGAACATTGAAGATTTGGCTTTGGAAAGTCAGATCATATTATGACCGGGGGCATTTACGGTGCGCCGTTCGTAAAATTTATGGTTCTTACCCCCTAACCCCCCTAAACTCTACCTCCAGCCCTAGCTGGCCCCTACCTACCCACAATCGGAAAAATGGAGGGGTGGGGGGGAGGTAGGGATGGTGATGTGGTGGGGTGAGTAGGTAGGGGGTAGGGGTAGGGTTTAGGAGGGTTGGGGGTAGGAACCATCAATTTTACGAACAGAGTACTCTAGGTGTCTCGGGTCATAATATGAACAGAAGTTTCAAGTAAAAAAGATCCAAGCCCTCTAATTTAATGATTTTGAATAGTTGGATACCTTGCAAAAAATGAATACTAATAGAAGGAATTGACTAGAATCATTTTATAGGATAAACAAAGAGTTACGTTCTACAAAAATAATGTATCAAAGGAACTAATTTAATGAAGTTATATTTTACAAGGTTGTATTTCTTTAATTTATTTTATTTATTATATAAGGATAATGTACTTACAAACTCCGGCCACCATGAGAATGAAGAGTAGAGAAAGCACTTTGCAATCCATGAGAATTGTTTTGTTGGAAAATAGTTCTTGTTTTTTGGGGCTAATGTTTTTGAAGTATGTTTTTCTCTTTTAGTTTTCCCTATTTATAACCGCGATAAGAGATTGATAACGTATGCATTAAAAATCTTTCCTATGAGCAAATTAGAAAGTTGTTAGGGTATTTATTACAACTTTGTAAAACAATAAACAAATGCTACCTCCAATCTTGAGTATTTGTCCAATTTTTACTTTTTTTTAGTCAATCATTTTCAACCTATGATCCATAATTAAATAAAATATATATTTAAATTGATTAGATAAAATAATATTTTGAAAATATTTCTTATAATAAATATATTAAAACTATTTTTGTACCAATATCTAATATCATTTTTATTTAATTTGAGGTCAAAAATTACCAACTTTACAGAAAAAAACAGAAGTGGACAAATACTCTCAGACGGAGAGAGTATATCGTTCCATCTTTGGTATTAGATTAAAACAAATCAAGGGCATTTATCACATAGTCCTTAAAATTTCTACATCGCAAGTATAAGGGCCTATTCATTGGAGTGACCTCCAAGAATCTTGAAAGAGATGAAATAAATACAAAGAAGTTAAAAATAACTAAAAGTTTAGGGGAATCGAATGAAATAAGAATGAATTGGAAAATGTTGGAATTAAAAATTTTAAGGTGTGATATTTTTTGAAATTTTTTTATTAAAATAACTTATATTAGATCCATTTGAAATTTTTCTTTCTCTTCATTTTCTTAGTCATAATATTTTTGTTTCGAACCATATGTCGAATGCGGCTCGAGTTTATTGCACCCACTGTAGTTATTTAAATGTGCACCGTTACCCCGCCCCCATAATTTACAACTTACCCCGTTGCGCTTCTTGGTTCTAATATTTCTATCCAAATGGTCTTTGGACAAAAATATCCTTCAGACATTGAGTGAATAACTCCGCTATCTCCTACGATTTTGGAAATGGGCGCCAACACCCCATCTCCTTTTTTTTCTTTCTTCGTTGGTAAATAGGTACATGCAAATCCCTTTGATCTTTCTTTATTTTGTTATTTTTTTATAACTTTAATTATATCAAATTTGATTTACTTCGGAATTTTTTTGGGAAAACACGTATTTGATTTTAAATTTTAAATTTATATATTTCTTCATGGAAAATAGAATTTTTTGGACTTTAAGTCTCTTATTTCCTTTTTTTAATCGAGTCAAATTCAAACTTTGAATTGAATTCCTTCTTTTCTTTATACTACAAATAGGGAGTTAGTTTCTTTAAAATGTAATTCTGCAATTTCAAAATCAGATCAGTGCAGTACATTTCTAACACAACATAGACTTTCGAAGACACGCCATACAACAAGACATACATCCAAGAATTGATCTTCCTTTGTTTTGATTTACGTTGCTGGTGTATTTTAAAACTTGTATTTCATTTTAAGGGGGCTAGGGTGTAGTAGGCGTGGGCGGGGTGGGGGTGGTTGGGGCGGGGACCTAGGAGGCCCGGGTTAGGGTTAGGGTTTGGTGAGTTCCAGGTATTGTTGCCGTCGTAGGATTGCCGCGGTCGTGAGCCGTTTTTGACGTCCGCGACCTCGCCCCCGATTTCCACCGCCACGACCTTGGCCTCGTCCGTAGCCTCCACGTTGACCGGGATTGCCGTCACCATAGCCCGTGCCACCATGCTGTCTGCCATAGCCGCCGGGAGTACCGTCGTGGTAGCCGCCACCGGCACGGTTCGAGAGAAGAGCCGTGGTGCCCGAGTCAGTGGGACTCGTCCGTTGTCGATCCAGAAGCATGAGTGCAGAACAGACTTGCAGAAAAGTGGGCATGGGATCCTGAAATTGCATGAAAGATGTTTGTGCCTGAAGATCTGCAGGAAGACCACGAAGCATTTGGAGAACAAGTTGGTGCTGGGAGACTGGTGCATCGACATCGTCTAGCCAGTCGGGCAGATTCTGCAATTGTTGGCAATAAGCCGCCATGGTGGAGTTGCCTTTGATGGTCGTGCGAAATTCATGCTCCAACTGCATGGCCCTGGCATGTTTGTTGTCGTGGAATAAGTCGTGAACGACTTTCCAGAGAGCAGAGGCAGTAGAAACAGAGGAGATTACCAGATCTGAGACCTCATCGGTGATGGTAGAGAGAATCCAACCCTGGAGGAGAGCGTCAAGTTGGAACCATTCATCGTCGTCATCGGAGAGGGGGACGACAGAGCCAGCGAGGTAACCCTGGAGGTTGAAGCACCGAACAAGAAGGAGAAAAAGTCGGCTCCACTTTTCGTAGTTGGGTTGAGAGAGACTGAGTTGAACAGGAACATGGAGTTTCACATTAGATACTGT
Source organism: Cuscuta campestris (assembly GCA_900332095.2). NCBI lineage: Eukaryota > Viridiplantae > Streptophyta > Magnoliopsida > Solanales > Convolvulaceae > Cuscuta > Cuscuta campestris. The sequence continues at coordinate 40,889 of OOIL02004884.1, read as the reverse complement.
TGTGAAAGCAAGATGAGGAGGCTTGGGGGAGGTATTTTGAGAGGTGACTTCACTAGCTTCGGCCATGATTGTGAGAGAGGGGAGGGATGACTACCGGCGAGAGGAAGAGACGGCGGCAGGAGGGGCTGCCGCTGGTGGGGCGGCGGCTCAGGCCGAGAGAGGGAGAGAGGAGGGGAGAGAATTAGGGTTTTGGTATTTTAGGCTCTGATACCATGTAGAAAGATTAATTTCCTTGATTGAATATGTGGGAGTACATGTGTTTATATATACATGGTATTCCTATTCCTATACAAGGTAGGAGATAATAATAGGAAACAATATATTATATTTAACAGTTATCAATCGTATGGATTAATTCAAGCGTTAGTTGAAAAACATCCACCTCTAGCCCGAAAAAAGATACGTCTATAGTGTAGTAATTATAATAGAGTATCTTAAAAAATTTTAATATGTTGAATTATATGTTAAAAAAATACACAAATGTATTTTAATTTACAAAATGGTTCTTTTGACCTTAGAACGACAAATCATATTATGACTGGGGGCATTTACGGTGCTCCGTTCGTAAAATTTATGGTTCCTACCCCATAACCCCCCCTAAACTCTACCTCCAGCCCTAGCTGGCCCCTACCTACCCACAATCGGCAAAATGGAGGGGGGGGGAGGTAGGAATGGTGATGTGGTGGGGTGAGTAGGTAGGGGTAGGGGTAGGGTTTAGGGAGGTTGGGGGTAGGAACCATCAATTTTACAAACAGAGTACTCTAAGTGTCTCGGGTCATAATATGAACAGAAGTTCCAAGTAAAAAAAGATCCATGCCCTCTAATTTAATGATTTTGAATAGTTGGATACCTTATGAAAAATGAATACTAATAAAAGGAACCGGTACCGGCGGTGCCGGTAAAGAAATTTGGGCACCGGAATCGACACAAAATGGGGCGGTACCAGTACCGGTTCCTGGAACCGGTGGTCCTTCCCGGTCGGCGGAGACGGTGCTCGGTAGCGGTACCGTTGCGAGTCACGGTACCGTACCGGTACCGTGTCCACCCTTAACTGTAGTCTTTTTCTTTCTACTCCTCAAAACAATTATGGAGTTCTTTTTTTCTCCCCTCGGCATACGGCTCTTCCTTTTTTTTGTATGCTACTTGAAACCGTAGCCCAAGAGTAGATCATGTAGGATTAAAATTATTTTTTCGAGCTCTCTTTTTTTCTATTTGTATATATACTTGGACTCTACTTTTAAATAACAGCTACAAATAATTCTAAATAAAACTATTTTTTTTCAAAAATAATGCCAACAAAATATGGAACTAACAACCTTTTCAAAAATAATTTTGAAAAAAATCAATACAAATTCTGCGCTTAAAAATGAAAACAAATTTTTATACTCAATGAAAAAATATGTAATCACAATTAAAATAAATGTTGGTGCTAATCCTTTAATATAATATTTGAGACTCCCTTTGCTAGAAAATCATCAAGTGTCAAGCTTATGTGGGCTATATTAAGGTGATGTGGCAAGCCTTTATTGGTTGCTTATGTGGCAAATTTTATTAATGATGATTTGACCTTTATTTTTTTTAAAATAGAAATATAATAATAAATCAATTTTTGGAAAAAAATTATGTAAAAAGATCTAGGACAAATAAATAATTCATTACTTCGTGACATTAGTTGTGTATTTATATTTTTTATTTTTAAAACGCAAATCATTTATTTATTTTTTATGCTATGATAAAATTAATTATGTTATAAAATCAAATTTATGAAAGATAAACATAGTATTGTCCGAAATAAAATTATTAAAGAAAAACAATTATATGAATTATAATTTTATGATAAAACGTATTATGATGTAGCAAAAAATTAGTGAAAATATAAAATTGGTATTATCACAGACCATTTCTAGACTACCATTTTTTATGAATCAAATTTTTAACTAAGTGCATACACAAAACACAAAATGTTGATAATGATATATTTTCGTTTAAAAGTATTCTTATTGGAAAGGATCAAATATGTTTATAATTGATCCTTTATTTATAAAATTGATATTTTAGTCTCTAAAAGCTAAGATGTGATGTTGTTTACGAGACATTTCTAACACGTAAAAGATATTATAGAAAGTAAGAAGTTAACACTATGGTATGAAGTCATTCAGTACAATTAATTATGGAAGAGAATAGAGATATTCGTTTTTATAATAAATTATTTCCTAATTATGCATATTTTTCTATTCAATTATTACAAAACTTCTAACGGTGTGTTTGGTGAGCAAAAAAAATATGAGTTTTGATATGTCTAGATATCCTAATCCTTTTATGGTGTTTGGTGAAGCCAAAGAAGTTATCATATTTAGTATCTCCAGATATCATAAATCTTTAAAATGAATGGTCTCAATATTTTCGAAATTTGGGATATATCAATGTGGAGGTTTGATATCTCTCTCAACTGTTGATCATTTTTCGCCACTCACTACCATTGTCACTACTTACCACTCCCGTTGCCAGCAGCCCTTACTTATCACTGATTAAATCTTGAATTTAAATCTCTCTAAATAAAATCATTTCAGATTAAAAAATCCATATCATTTCTCAGATTTTTCATAACCCACATCTTAAAATATCTCCAAAATTCACCAAATTGGCCCTAAGTAATTAATAAGATATTTCTTCACTTATAAATAAGTTTCATATTTTTTATGATATATTTAAATTGAAGCAGTCAGTTTGATTATATTTATTTAAATATTCATGTAAGTTAATTAAAAAAACTTCTTTTAGAACTAGAATGAAACTTTATAAAACATGAGAAGATTAGACAAATTGTTAAAGCAAGTAAAATATTTCTAGGAAAATCATTGTCTGCTTCCTTGAGGTCAAATGGTAAGGTTGTCTTCAATGACGATCTAGTGGCATTGCAACATTGCTTTTTCCTGGGAGAGGACAACACACCCGAGATTCTTAATCCTTCTAGCACTAACCAAGTGCTCCACGTGTGCCATCAAACAAAGGAGTCTGAAAGCAGAGCTAATCTAACAAGCAAGTCTAATCATATGGGATGAATTACATATAACAAATATATTTGCTTTTGAGACATTGGATCATACAATGAGAGATGTAATGAGTTTCTCAAATAAAAATTCGAGAAATGAACCATTTGGAGGGAAAAGAGTTGTACAGGGAGGTGATATTTGGAAAATTCTTCCAGTTTTACCCAGAGTTTCAAGAGAGGAAATTGTAGATACTACCATCAATTCTTCAAAAATATTGTCATACTATAAACTTTATATGTTGAAAAATAATATGAGATTGTATTCATCGACGTCCTCTTGCGCAGATAGGCACACACAAGCTTTTTCTAATTGGATAATCTAAGTTGAAGATAAAAAGCTTGGACACGTGGGTGGACAAAAGGGTGTGCAAAGTGGTTATGTAATAATACAAGATTAATCATTGAAGAGCTACGAAAGAGCGTTATCAATGCTTTTATGGTTTTGGGAAATTCAGTCGGGGAAAAAGTTTACATTTCGTAGATGAATTTGGTACCATCCGATCTAATTACTCCTGAAGTTCTAGAGAAGATAATTCCCAATAGTCTTATCTTTGCAATGACTATCAGCAAAAGTCAATGTCAAACATTGTCATTTGTTGGATTATTTTTAACCAATTTGTTCTTCATTGATGGTTAGCTCTATTTTTCTTTTTTAGGAGCCATGACAATGACAGAATTAAAAATATTGGTTCCAAATGACAAATGAAACCATTGCAACCATACCAAAATTGTTATATGCCCTAAAATTTATCAAAAAAATTAGTATTAAAAAAGATTTGTTAGTACACATTCAATTCTCAAATATTATTTATTCTACTTTGGCATTTTTGTCTATAGTATTAAAAATCATGTCAGAATTATATAAGTTTTTTGAAAAAAATATTGCATTGAAGAGGTTTCAGAATCGACAAAAATTTAGTCTGACCCCATGCGTCCCACGTGTTAGAATACTAGTTTGATTTATTCAAGGTGCATAATCCTTGATTTATGTTTTTAAATCATTTATTCAAACCGAATTAATGTAAAAATAATGTGAAAATAACATTGACCTACAATAATAATGTTTTTTTCTCTACAATAATACATGTTTGAATTTTCTATAAAAAAGTACCATGCATATATCTAATTTTTTTATATTAGGCATGAGATCTTGGCACATTATGGTCTTTGAAATTTGTAATAAGTTCACATTCACCGTATGGACTTTCTATCTTGTTTAGATACAATAGACGTTGTGCTAATTTTGTCGTGCCAAAATTGCAGTTTTCTTGTAGAGATTGTCAGGCAATTTATAAATCTAATCATCAAACTCTCATTCATTGGCTATTAGTTTTAAGTTTAAATTCCAGTACAAATTCATGCCAAAAAGATCATAGAAACGATACAACCATCTTTTTTATTAAAATGAAATGAACTTGATTATTAATTAGAAAATGGGCTTGGCAAATCCTTGTTCACCAATTGGGCTTGAGCTTCTTTGCATAAATCGTACAAGTGGTCCACAATTACAATAGTGATTCCCTTCGCAAATACAATGTGGATCGCCACAATCTGAATCTTTAAGGCATGGAGGAGGAAGGTTTCTAGCCTTAACTTCTCGGACCATATTTGTGAATGTCAAAAATACTGTAATCATAATTCACTGCCATATAAAATATAACTGAATATATATACCAATAAATGAAATCACTAAAAAAAAATATGTCGCTACAATAGAAGATATTTACGTTACGTATTCAATTTTATATTTGGATGTTACTTCAAAATTTATTTTGTTGATCCAATTTGTATATTCTCTATAATTCAATATATGTTAATTGGAGATGGTTGTTAATCATAAGGATAGAATTCGACCTAAGTTGAAAAACATCTACCTCCATTGCGAAAAAAGATATGCATAAAGTTTGGTAATTATAACAAATTACTCTAAAAAAAGTTAATATGTCAAATTATATGTTAAAAACAAACACAAAAAATGTATTTAAATTTAATGCTTTCCAATAGGTTGACATTAGCACCTAACCAAAAGTGAATATTAATAGAAGGGGCAAATCTAAATATATTTCTTTAATTTATTTTATTCATTATATTAAATAATTTACTTACGAACTGTGGCCACCATGAGAACAAAGAGTAGAGAAATCATTTTAGAATTCATGAGGATTGTTTTGTTGGAAAATAGTATTTGTGTTTTGAGCTAGAATAAAGATTTTGGAGTATATTTGTTTTTAGTTTGCCCCATTTATAACCACGATTAGAGATTCATAATGTATACGGAGTACATTAAAAAACTTTCCTATGACCCAAGTAGAAAGTTGTTGAATTGGCATTTATTACTCCGGATAAGTTGGGAAAACTATAAATCATAGATTATATATCCATCTTTGGTATTACTCTCTCTCACTAAAGAGAGTTGTGCAATGGGGTCAACATGTAAATGCTAGATCTTTTCCCATTTTTTCAATGGGCTCATAGCTGAATCATTTTTATTTTACAAGCCCATCACATAAAATGATTTTATGTGTGAAGGTTGATAAAATGAGCATAGACATAAGAACCACCGAAGAATTTTTCGTTCAAGAATTGTCATCCCATTGTATATTATAACATTTGACTAAATTTATTTTCAAATCACTTTATAGGAAAAATGATGTGGAATTAAAAAAATAAAAGTTACAAATTTAAAAACTATATCAAAAGACCAACAAAATAAGATGTTACATGACTATAAAAATGATATTAGACATTGATACAATATTAGTTTTATTTGATTTATTATACTAGCTACTTCCGTCCCAGTGTACTTGTCCAGTTTGACTTTTTCGAATCAAACAGGACAAACTTTGAACTCCAGTTACTCTCAATTTATATTGCACATTAGCATAATGAAATACGGAGTACAATTTTGAAAGTTCTAAATACGATAAATCCAATAAAATCAATTTATCTTAAAATAAATTACAGTTTTTATTTAATTGAAGCTCAAAATTTGTCAAATTTGACTCGGAAAAGTCAAACAGGACAAATACACTGGAACGGAGGTAGTATCATTCATTTTCAAAATATTATTTTATCTACTTAATATGTAATATATATTTTATTTAATTATAAGTCAAATGTTGAAAACATTTAATCGAAAAACGTCAAAACTGGACAAATAATCTGGGATGGAGGCAGTAATTAAAAAATATGATTCTTCTCATCCATAATCCCAACTACTACCCCCCCATGCAATGATCATAAAACAATTGTTATTCTTTCTTGCATTATTAAAAAATAAAATCTTAAATTAGTGATCCTAAATCTCTATGATTAAAATTTTTAATTTTAAAATATTAAGAACCAATTTTTCTTCTCCCCCATATTGATTTTAAAAACATTAAAATGTTAGTGCTCCAATGATTTTGTCAGAATAGTATTCTAGTCAAGATATAAAATATTCTATCAAAATACAAATAATTATACATTGGAAATTGTATTTTTTTATTTGGTTGTAATGTGTATCTGAGTCTCGAACTTATTAGCGATTGCACCTTGGATTTTCAGAACAATTTTTCTTTCTTTTTTGATTATCCTAAATCTTCTTTGTCACAAATCTTCTCACGCTCCCATCCACAACTTGATCTTCTTTACAAAAATCTGTGTCGTCTCATAAAATGTCCATAATGTCCAGTGATGACGAATATTTACTTGAATAATAACAAAAAGATAATGACTGAAATTGCTACATTAGAAGAAAAAAAGCACATGTGATGCTATTTAGGTAAAGTCATTATGTTTTAGTGCTATTTAAGTAAATTCCTCTTTATACAAAAACAATTGTCATTTAATATATTAGCAATAAAAGTTATTTTAGTTAATGAAAAAATAAAATGTGAGATGTCAATGTTTTAGAATTACAATTAAAATTTATATTATTTTTTTGAAAAGTAATTAAATGAAATAAATGATGAACAATTTTAAATATTCATGCATAATTATTTTTTAACTTAATAACGTTTATATAACGTTTTTGAAATAATAACACAATAATACATCCGCGGTGTATTTAGTTTACGACAGTATTTACTATTTTCGGGAGTGCAGCTATCACCACCCTTCTTAAAGTGGTTGTCAAACAAGTTATAAATCAAAGGAACAAACTTTCATTCATTGGCTATTAGTTCCTAAGTTTACAGTATAGTTTCATGCCACAAAGATCATAAAAACCATAAGACCAACTCATTTATTAAAATAATAAATAAATAAACTTTAGAATTTGAGCTTGGCAGGTCTTGGTTCAACCATTGGGTTTGAACTTCTTTGCATAAATCGCACAAGGGGACCACAGTTACAATAATGATTCCCTTCACAAATACAATGTGGGTCGCCACAATCTGAATCTTTAAGGCACGGAGGAGGAAGGTTTCTAGCCTTAACTTCTGGGGTCATATCTGTAAATGTCAAAAGTATATATCATAAATGTAATCCACTCATATAGTATAATAGATGTCTGAATATGTATACCCATAAATGAAATCACCTAAATAAAAATGCCGCTACAATAGAAGATATTTATGTTACTTATTCATTATTATATTTACATGTTACTCAAGAAATAATTGAGTTGATTCCATTTGTATATCCTCTACAAATCAATGTACGTAAACAGGAGATGGTTATCAATCGTATGGATTAATTCAAGCGTTAGTTGAAAAACATCCACCTCTGGCCCGAAAAAAGATACGTCTATAGTTTGGTAATTATAAAAGAGTATCTTAAAAAATTTTAATATGTTGAATTATATGTTAAAAAAATACACAAATGTATTTTAATTTACAAAATGGTTCTTTTGACTTTGGAAAGTCAGATCATATTATGACTGGGGGCATTTACGGTGCGCCGTTCGTAAAATTTATGGTTCTTACCCCCTAACCCCCCTAAACTCTACCTCCAGCCCTAGCTGGCCCCTACCTACCCACAATTGGAAAAATGGAGGGGGGGGGGGTAGGAATGGTGATGTGGTGGGGTGAGTAGGTAGGGGGCAGGGGTAGGGTTTAGGGGGGTTGGGGGTAGGAACCATCAATTTTACGAACAGAGTACTCTAGGTGTCTCGGGTCATAATATGAACAGAAGTTTCAAGTAAAAAAGATCCAAGCCCTCTAATTTAATGATTTTGAATAGTTGGATACCTTGCGAAAAATGAATACTAATAGAAGGAATTGACTAGAATCATTTTATAGGATAAACAAAGAGTTACGTTCTACAAAATTAATGTATCAAAGGAACTAATTTAATGAAGTTATATTTTACAAGGTTGTATATCTTTAATTTATTTTATTTATTATATAAGGATAATGTACTTACAAACTCCGGCCACCATGAGAATGAAGAGTAGAGAAAGCACTTTGCAATCCATGAGAATTGTTTTGTTGGAAAATAGTTCTTGTTTTTTGGGGCTAATGTTTTTGAAGTATGTTTTTCTCTTTTAGTTTTCCCTATTTATAACCGCGATAAGAGATTGATAACGTATGCATTAAAAATCTTTCCTATGAGCAAATTAGAAAGTTGTTAGGGTATTTATTACAACTTTGTAAAACAATAAACAAATGCTACCTCCAATCTTGAGTATTTGTCCAATTTTTACTTTTTTTTAGTCAATCATTTTCAACCTATGATCCATAATTAAATAAAATATATATTTAAATTGATTAGATAAAATAATATTTTGAAAATATTTCTTATAATAAATATATTAAAACTATTTTTGTACCAATATCTAATATCATTTTTATTTAATTTGAGGTCAAAAATTACCAACTTTACAGAAAAAAACAGAAGTGGACAAATACTCTCAGACGGAGAGAGTATATCGTTCCATCTTTGGTATTAGATTAAAACAAATCAAGGGCATTTATCACATAGTCCTTAAAATTTCTACATCGCAAGTATAAGGGCCTATTCATTGGAGTGACCTCCAAGAATCTTGAAAGAGATGAAATAAATACAAAGAAGTTAAAATTAACTAAAAGTTTAGGGGAATCGAATGAAATAAGAATGAATTGGAAAATGTTGGAATTAAAAATTTTAAGGTGTAGAACAAATCAAATATTTTTTGAAATTTTTTTATCAAAATAACTTATATTAGATTCATTTGAAATTTTTCTTTCTCTTCATTTTCTTAGTCATAATATTTTTGTTTCGAACCATATGTCGAATGCGGCTCGAGTTTATTGCACCCACTGTAGTTATGTAAATGTGCACCGTTACCCCGCCCCCATAATTTACAACTTACCCCGTTGCGCTTCTTGGTTCTAATATTTCTATGCAAATGGTCTTTGGACAAAAATATCCTTCAGACATTGAGTGAATAACTCCGCTATCTCCTACGATTTTGGAAATGGGCGCCTACACCCCATCTCCTTTTTTTTCTTTCTTCGTTGGTAAATAGGTACATGCAAATCCCTTTGATCTTTCTTTATTTTGTTATTTTTTTATAACTTTAATTATATCAAATTTGATTTACTTCGGAATCTTTTTGGGAAAACACGTATTTGATTTTAAATTTTAAATTTATATATTTCTTCATGGAAAATAGAATTTTTTGGACTTTAAGTCTCTTATTTCCTTTTTTTTAATCGAGTCAAATTCAAACTTTGAATTGAATTCCTTCTTTTCTTTATACTACAAATAGGGAGTTAGTTTCTTTAAAATGTAATTCTGCAATTACAAAATCAGATAAGTGCAGTACATTTCTAACACAACATAGACTTTCGAAGACACGACATACAACAAGACATACATCCAAGAATTGATCTTCCTTTGTTTTGATTTACGTTGCTGGTGTATTTTAAAACTTGTATTTCATTTTAAGGGTCTGTTTGGAACTAAGGAAAATAACTTTTGGAAAATGACTTGTTTTCCTGAATTCAATAAGAAAATTAATATATATATATATATGTGTATGTATATGTATGTATGTATGTATGTATGTATATATATATACATACATACATACATACATATATATATATATATATATATATATGTATGTATGTATGTATGTATGTATGTATATATTCATTCTTATTGGATGGTAGGGCTAAATACCACTGGAGGAACTGGAACTTCACATGCCAAAATAAGAATGCAGGTGGTCTAAGCCAGGGATCAGGGACCTTCTTCACATTGAGACAACATACTCTCTCAAACTTTGGTGGAAAGCCCAGCACGATCAAGGTCTATGGGCTAAACTTGTTAGAGCAAAGTACATGAATAACGGTAACATCAAGGAACGCCTCCCAGATTCCCCAACTTGGAAGAGAATTTGTAGAGTACACTCTCTGAATCTTTATGACACGGAGGAGGAAGGTTTAATTTCTAGCCTTAACTTCTGGGGTCATATCTGTAAATGTCAAAAGTATATAGTATCATAAATATAATCCACAATCGGCAAAATAGAGGGGGGGAGGTAGGAATGGTGATGTGGTAGGGGGCAGGGGTAGGGTTTAGGGAGATTGGGGGTAGGAACCATCAATTTACAAACAGAGTACTCTAGGTGTCTCGGGTCATAATATGAACAGAAGTTCGAAGTAAAAAAGATCCATGCCCTCTAATTTAATGATTTTGAATAGTTGGATACCTTATGAAAAATGAATACTAATAAAAGGAACCGGTACCGGCGGTGCCGGTAACGAAATTTGGGCACCGGAATCGACACAGAATGGGGCGGTACCAGTACCGGTTCCTGGAACCGGTGGTCCGTCCCAGTCGGCGGAGACGGTGCTCGTTACTGGCGGTACCGTTGCCGGTCACGGTACCGTACCGGTACCGTGTCCACCCTTAACTGTAGTCTTTTTCTTTCTACTCCTCAAAACAATTATGTAGTCCTTTTTTTCTCCTCTCGGCATACGGCTCTTCCTTTTTTTGTATGCTACTTGAAATCATAGCCCAAGAGTAGATCATGTAGGATTAAAATTATTTTTTCGAGCTCTCTTTTTTTCTATTTCTATATATACTTGGACTCTACTTTTAAATAACAGCTACAAATAATTCTAAATAAAACTATTTGTTTTTCAAAAATAATGCCAACAATATATGGAACTAACAACCTTTTCAAAAATAATTTTGAAAAAAATCAATACAAATTCTGCGCTTAAAAATGAAAACAAATTTTTATACTCAATGAAAAAATATGTAATCACACTTAAAATAAATTTTGGTGCTAATCCTTTAATATAATATTTGAGACTCCCTTTGCTAGAAAATCATCAAGTGTCAAGCTTATGTGGGCTATATTAAGGTGATGTGGCAAGCCTTTATTGGTTGCTTATGTGGCAAATTTTATTAATGATGATTTGACCTTTATTTTTTTTAAAATAGAAATATAATAATAAATCAATTTTTGGAAAAAAATTATGTAAAAAGATCTAGGACAAATAAATAATTCATTACTTCGTGACATTAGTTGTGTATTTATATTTTTTATTTTTAAAACGCAAATCATTTATTTATTTTTTATGCTATGATAAAATTAATTATGTTATAAAATCAAATTTATGAAAGAAAATTAATTATTAAAGAAAAACAATTATATGAATTATAATTTTATGATAAAACGTATTATGATGTAGCAAAAAATTAGTGAAAATATAAAATTGGTATTATCACAGACCATTTCTAGACTACCATTTTTTATGAATCAAATTTTTAACTAAGTGCATACACAAAACACAAAATGTTGATAATGATATATTTTCGTTTAAAAGTATTCTTATTGGAAAGGATCAAATATGTTTATAATTGATCCTTTATTTATAAAATTGATATTTTAGTCTCTAAAAGCTAAGATGTGATGTTGTTTACGAGACATTTCTAACACGTAAAAGATATTATAGAAAGTAAGAAGTTAACACTATGGTATGAAGTCATTCGGTACAATTAATTATGGAAGAGAATAGAGATATTCGTTTTTATAATAAATTATTTCCTAATTATGCATATTTTTCTATTCAATTATTACAAAACTTCTAACGGTGTGTTTGGTGAGCAAAAAAAATATGAGTTTTGATATGTCTAGATATCCTAATCCTTTTATGGTGTTTGGTGAAGCCAAAAAAGTTATCATATTTAGTATCTCCAGATATCATAAATCTTTAAAATGAATGGTCTCAATATTTTCGAAATTTGGGTTATATCAATGTGGAGGTTTGATATCTCTCTCAACTGTTGATCATTTTTCGCCACTCACTACCATTGTCACTACTTACCACTCCCGTTGCCAGCAGCCCTTACTTATCACTGATTAAATCTTGAATTTAAATCTCTCTAAATAAAATCATTTCAGATTAAAAAATCCATATCATTTCTCAGATTTTTCATAACCCACATCTTAAAATATCTCCAAAATTCACCAAATTGGCCCTAAGTAATTAATAAGATATTTCTTCACTTATAAATAAGTTTCATATTTTTTATGATATATTTAAATTGAAGCAGTCAGTTTGATTATATTTATTTAAATATTCATGTAAGTTAAATTGAATCCATTTATTCACATTATTTTTATTGAATCCATAAAAAATGATAGATTGAGAGATGGATTGAGTGGTATCGGTACCGGTTCCTGGAACCAGTGGTCCGTCCCGGTCAGTGGTGACGGTGCTCGGTAATGGCGGTACCATTGCCGGTCACGGTACCATTGCCGGACACGGTACCGTGGAACCGCCATTACCGAGCACCGTCACCACTGACACTCCGTCTCTTCCTTTCCTACTATCCCCGATCAATTCATCGGGGACGGTATGATGGATGAAATTCGACCAGATTTATTCTGGTAGAGGGAACGCGAATCTCCCCACTCTTGATAGTCTATTCGTGAATGTTGATGAAGCACGACAGGATAATCTCAACGGGGGCGAGGAGCCTACACCGCACAGCAACGACGTCGACGTGGAGGCAAGTGAGCCCGAGACCTCTCGAGGTCCGGACAAAGGTAAAAAAAATTAAAATCAGATTTATTTGTTTATCATTTTGAAAAAGAAACAAAAGATGGTATAGTTTATGGAATTTGTAAGTATTGTGGGGCCGTCATTAAAATGGGAGTTTCCGGCGGTTATGGCGGTCCGGAAAAACTCCTAAGGTCGAGGCATCCCGTGGAGTACGCCAAATACGCGGCGAAAAAGAAGGGACGACAAGAAGTGCAAACCCAAATTTCTCGGTTTGTTAATAGGGGTAAGGGCGGCCTTTTTGCTTATAGCGACGAGCAAAATAAGCAAAAAATGGCCAAAATGATTTGTGAAGAAAAATTTGCCATACATGTTTTCTGAAAAAGTTTGATTTATTGATTATTGTCAACAGGCATTTAAACCCTCAAGCACGAGGTTTTTCAAGAAAAACAATTAAATGAGAAATTATTCGCTAGTATAAAATTGAAAAAATAAATTTGGCAACTTTTTTCTCAATTTTAATTCTCGTGTTGCTATTTGTTCTGATATTTGGGGTGAAACTTATCATAATTTGTCTTATATGGGTGTTACTTGTCATTGGATAGATAGTGATTGGATTATGCATAAACGTGTTCTTGCATTTCGTGATTTCAATGATTCTCATACGAAGAAAGAAGAAATGAAAAGTTTCCTCTGACTTGAAGCCATGAAGTTCTGTCTCACCGCATCATCTAGAAATTTGATTAGGTTATTAAAATAACCGTCAATGTTTAAGAGACCAATGGGTTTATTGTGCAAACCTTCAGATGCCCACGAAATTAAGGTGAACAAACCTTCCATAGTATCAATTCCTCCGGGAAGTATGATGAAAGCCTCCACCACATGATTCATCTCAAAATACTTGTAGTAATTGCTGGAAACGGTGTACTCTGCACCGTATGTAGGGCCATAGACCTGTCGTGCTGCTATGTACCCTGGTATGAAGCCTCTAACTATACCACCATTGGTATAAATTGTTGAAGCAACAGCTCCTTGAAGGCCAACGTTGCCCCCTCCATATGTAAGCCTTATTTTTCTCCTTACCAATTCTCTTCCTAAATCTACCACTGTAGTCATAAACCTTGGATTTCTACCAAGAGAATGACTACCAATTAGACCAACGAATTTTATGGTGTAAGGAAAAGTTTGAGAAGTTCCTTCCATAATATGAGAATGTGAGATACTCTTGCCACAATCGTGATATATATAGGCTCTGAATTATGACCTTTGAGAAAAAGGGTAGTATCCTTAGTCGAAATTTGTACAGCAAAGATGGATTCAATTTACCTACTCACAATGACGTGATTCGCTAATAATACAGTCTGCTGACGATATGACATATCAAGACTCATGAACAGTTAGATTCGCTGTCCTGAAATACGTTCAAATCCAAGATGAAAAGTCAAATGGCTACTACCCTGAAGACAACGACCCTTTGAGTAATTGAAAGACTACGTTACGACGTATGAATTGAAACAAACTGCAATTGTGCTTATCATAGACCATTCAAGAGTATTGAAGAAATTTTCAATCGATTCTGTTAACCAAGGACGTACAGATAAGACTCGTAACTGAACGAAGTTATGTATGTCAAGTATGCAATACTACACACTATGAAGGAACTTTTGTCATCAAAGGATCAATGAAGACCTTACTTAATCGAAAATTGCTAATCTCTCGAAGATTGAACGAGTTTGGTGAAATCAATGACTTGAGAATACGTATC
>OOIL02004884.1:7430-22449 GCA_900332095.2 Cuscuta campestris | reverse complement strand
CCCCCCCACTTAGCCATTTAAATTCAAAAAAATAAACAAATAAAAATATAAAATCTACCGGTTTGGAACCGGATGGACCAAACATGGAACCGGCCGGTTCCGTTACGTACCCTACGACCCCGGGACCAATACCGCCATCTCTGGTTCTAATACCGGTTCCCAACCCTCGCCGTCATCAGCCGTCATCAGTTCGGGTGCCAGAACTGCCGATATTGATTCTGATACCGATTTGAAATCGGACCAGTGTCCACCCATAATTTGGTTGGAGGGAAGGGGAGGAAAAATGAACCCTACCCTCGTGTGATCTAAAAATGGGCAAGGGGAGGAAACTTCATTTTTTGTCTCTCATTCCTACTCCTTGGAAATACGTTTGAAGCCCCGGGTTTCAAACTGGGGCTTCAAAATTTCTCTCTCTGTCACGCCAGCTTTAACTTACCTCACAGATTCACTTAAAATGGGTTTGAAGCCCCAGGGCTTCAAATTGGGATTTCAAACCTTCATTTTTTACATTTTTAAATAAACATCTTCTAAAACTAAATTAATAAAATGTAATAAATTTATTATTTAATTATATTGAAACACGAATAATAAAAAAATACATTCATTAAATTTAAAGAAATTGAAACGACAATAATTTAAAATTTTAAAAATTACATTCATTAAAATAAAAAACGACTATAATAAAAAAGATACATTACTAAAAAACTAATGTAAATTATATTTCGCCTTGGTCTCTCTTTGTCTTTGCTCGTAGATCATCCGTTTTAAACCCAATAACGTAAAAAGGTCGGTTTCCATGATTTTGATCTCGTCCTCTTGCTCCTTTCGCTTCATCTCCTTCTCCTTTAGCTTCATCCTCTCTTCTTCTCGAAGATTGAACACCCGAAGTTGTTCAACCATTGTCTATAGTATTTTATCTGGAAGGCAAGGAACCTAATTCTACACAAGAACTCCTTCACTCCACTGGAGGATACGATCCAAAACATTAAGTTTCATGTTCCTAACTGCTAAAGGAGGCTAGGATATTATATTTGACTTACCTACTTTTATTTTTAGCTTTCATAGCATTATGCAGTTTGTGTGCTGATCTGTAGCTGTTGTTATATATTTTTTGGTGGGATGCTGTGTTTGAGTTTGTTATCAATAATATTTGCTTTTGTTCAAAAAAGGAACCGTACATAGCAGTTAATTAACAAACCCTCTATTAAATAATTAGTATTTGTATAAAAATACTTCTATGCTCCGAATTAACTATCATTTTTTCTTTCAATTTGCCATAAAAAGAATGTCACACTTCTTTATTTTCAAAATAAAGAGTACATGGTCAATAATTTCTCTGTGGCAATGTTGTGAGTTGTGACAAGCATAAAACTATTTGTACCCCAAGAATTTATACCATGTGCCTAGTACGAACATTTGAGTAAATTTGTGTTGGACATTGGTTTCCAAAGGGGAAAGGTTGACACTACACTTTTTATCAAGAGTAAAAACAATAACATCCTTTTGGTTCAAGTTTATGTAGACGATATTATATTCGGTGCTACTAACGCGTCTTTATGCAAGGAATTTTCCAAGTTAATGACTAGCGAGTTCGAAATGTCAATGATGGGCGAGCTCACGTTCTTTTTGGGACTTCAAGTGCAGCAAATGAAAGATGACACATTCATTTGTCAAACAAAGTACTGCAAAGAACTCCTAAAACGGATCGAAATGGACAATGCCAAAACCATGGCGACTCCGATGAGCACATCCGACCATCTTGACAGTCGAGAAAGGGAAGGAAGTAGAGGTCAAAAAGTATCGAGGTATGACCAGGCTTATACCAAGTATGGGACTTAATACTAGAGGAAGTATGCTAATTTCTAATAAAGTTTTTGTTTCACTATATGTTGGTTTGAGTATATAATTACATTCTTTATTCTCTTGTTATGTATTAGAAGATAGAGTTTTGTCTGAACTAGAAGGCCCCTTGACCAACATCATACTCGTGGAAATAATTTGAATGGAGGTGCATTTGAAATACAATCTCCAAGATCGACCACTCCACAAAGAGATCTTCTTAGAGCCCGTGAAAGAGGTAGTGGTTCATTCTATATTTTGTTTGCATTTTACTAGAGAAAGTATGATATTTTTCAATGTAGGTTTAGTGTACTATATTTTGTTTTGATTTAGAAAATACTCCATCCGTCACATAAAACCTTTCTCCTTTCTTTTTTCATCCGTCCCACAAAACACTTCTCATTTCTATTAAAAAGTCACTTTTACCCTTTACTTTTTCATACCCTATCTATCACATCATACCTTTTTACTAATAATATATCCATCAAATCATACTTTTACCCATCACATCAAAGGACATTATTGAAAATTCAATACCAAAATGCACTACCCTTAAATCACTCCTAAAAAGCAAATGTTCCATGTTTCACGGGACGGAGGGAGTATGTGATTTATTGTCTTATTATTTATTATATGAAAGACATGTGTCTGAAGTAGGCTTTCACCAACGTCGGACTCGTGGAGACATGGATGGAGGTGCATTTGAAAGACAAGCCCCAATAACAAGATCAACCACTTCACAAAGAGATATTCTCCTAGTTCATGAAAGAGGTAGTGGTTCATTTCTATTTTAATTCTTTCTACTCGTAGTATATCTTTCTAATTATCGCTTGCTAGAATAGACTTAGTAATAGTGTGGGTATTTATTGAAATGTCATACATAGGTATAAATACAAATATCTCAATGAATAAAAGTGTTGGAGATGAATTTCAAGTCAACCCATCTGTACAACAAGGTATTTTATAACTTCATTTCCTCAAGTTTTTCATGTGTAGGCTCAGTGGCGGACCCAGGAATTTCGGTGAGTGGGTTCACATTTTGTGCACAAAAAGAAAAGAGAAATTTACTTAAATAGCACTAAAACATAATGACTTTCTCCAAATAGCATCACATGTGTTTTTCTTCTCAATGTAACACTTTTAGTCATTATGCATTAGTCATTATTCAAGCAAATGTTCGACATCACTGGACATTATTGATATTCTTCCCAATGTGCTATTTAGTGCAAATATTTCAAAAGAAAATGTTGATATTTGTATAGCAATAAATTTAAAACAAGGTAAAAAAGTATCAATAAATAGCATTCTGAGATAAATATTGCAAGTTGTATGTAATATTTTTGAAATAATGTATAATAAATATAATACGTTCATTGCTTTAACCAAAAAAGAAAAAAAACTAAACAACTAAAATATTAATTCTAGAAATTTCTTCAAATACTAAGTATATTTTAGGAATCTTTTTAAAAAAATTAAACTTGTTCATACATTTCAAAAAATTGAACATTTTATAATTAAGTTTCGTAATTAAATTTAAATCAATTTTCCAAATCTAAAAGAATTAAAACATAAAATTCTACACAATTATAAAAGGTGTTCTCTGTTCATTTTCAAAAAAATAGCACCTAATCACATATAAATATACTCTTCTTGGATGCCCTTAATCTACATATAATAGCTAATTACTTACTACTACTAATAAATAATTTTTTTTGGAGTGGGTGCAATTGACCCCACTTGCACAACCATAGGTCCGCCCCTGTGTAGGCTAGTACATGTAAAAAAAAATAAGAGAAATTTACTTAGATAGGACTAAGTCATAATGACTTCCCCAATATAAGACCATATGTTTTTATTTATCGATGTAGGACCTTTGGTCATTATCAAGTAGTCATTATTCAATTAATATCCATTTAAGTCCTATTTAGGGAATAAAAAAGTTTAAATCCTATATTAGAAAAATCATTATGTTTTAGTCCTGTTTAGTGCAAATTTCACAAAAAATAATGGACTAATAATGAATTGCTTTGAAATTATATGGTCTGTTCATATCGTCGTAGCCGTTTCAAATATCCTACTTTGTGTCTTAGCCTAATAATTCTCAATAACTTTTGTGGATGTTATTGTTTTAGCTACTTGAGTAATTCGCGGGAAAACAAAATGTCAAATAATTGCTTCTTTGAGAAGATTCTCACGAGTAATTGTTTGAAGAATTCCTCTAATGATACTCATTAATGATGTTGTCTTTATATATGTTTCATACATTCAAAGGCATATATGAGACACTAATTAATGAGGGGGTCTTTATATGTTTCTTATTTAATTACTACCTCCGTCCCATTTTATAACGCCTGTT
This sequence comes from Cuscuta campestris, assembly GCA_900332095.2. Classification (NCBI taxonomy): domain Eukaryota; kingdom Viridiplantae; phylum Streptophyta; class Magnoliopsida; order Solanales; family Convolvulaceae; genus Cuscuta; species Cuscuta campestris. The sequence goes on along the minus strand of OOIL02004884.1, from coordinate 18,254 downwards.
TCAGTTTACGATGTTTGAATAAAATTATTTTCAAAGCATTTTATATGACAAATGGTATAGAATTAAAAAATAAAAATTACATATTAAAAAACTACATCAAAAGATCTACAAAACTAGTAGTGACAATAATATTTTATTTTATCAAATTGTTAACGAAAATAGAGAAAGAAAGTGAATGAAGTTTGACCCTGTGAATAGTAAACATGCATTATAATTTGGGACGGAGGGAGTATTATATTAGCGACTTTAACATGTTCATTTATTAATTGCTTTCTTTTATTTCTTTTCTTTTTTAGTTTAATTTTCATTTGCAAATCAATGCTCTATGTGAGAATATCATTCATTTTCCTCGTTGGTTGAGAATTACAATCAAGGTAGAATTGACAACATGAAAAGAAGAGATGGATCTTAAATGGATATTAGAGGAAAATTTTATGATACTTTTGTCATATATAAAAATATGTTTTGCACTATATGTTTTTTATTTCAAAATCCTACTATATTAACATTGTGAACCTTTGATTGTTTGGAATTATGGTTAGTACATATTTTGTTTTTAATCTTAACATATGACTTTTACTTAATAAATGTTTTATACGGAGTATTAATTAAGAATTTCATATTAGTTATTATTGTTTTTCACATCACATATACCATTAAATGTAAATACAATACAAATAATTACTCCGTATATAGTATGTATAATAATAATAATAATAATAGTTTTTAGCAAATTTAGTTACGAAAGTTCAATTCTCATGTGTATTTTGTTGCCAGAATAAGTGATAGTTGTAGCAATTAAAGTTTGCTACTAGACATGAACTTTTGTGGCAAAGTATAATTTGTGGCATCATAAGTTTGCTACTAAATATAATTTTTTTGTGGCAAATAATAATTTGTGGCAATTAAAAATTTGCCACTAAACATTAGCTTTTGTGGCAAAGTAATATTAGTGGCAAATCATAATTTTCCAAAAACTCTATGATTTTTGTGGCAAATTTAAATTTTTCACAAATACTTTTTGTAACGGGGTATCTGTGGCAACTTTGTGGCAAATTCAAGAATTACTATAAATAGTTGTTGTGACTAATTTTTTATGTTTTGTGGCAAAAGTTGGTGTAACAAAAAGTCATATTTCTTGTAGTGTAATATCTACCTTCTTACATTAAGTTTCAATCCTAAGTTCATTTCCTCTCTTGCCATAAGGATTGCTCCTTAGGATTCTTAAATGTACAAGATCTTGGAAAATTAGTGCCAATTTTTTTAAAATGAATTTTATGTTTCGGTACAACCTCGTCCTAATTAGAACTTAGAACTTTGGGACTGAAAAATGATAGAATTTATTTTAGACCTTAAGAACACAATAGGAATTATTTCCCTTCAGTGCATAGATTTTATTTTAGGCCACCTTTATGGACTTAGCCAAAACAAAACAGTTACTCCCTTTACCCAACGTGTTTGGTTCAATTGAAAATGGTACGGTTTTGGTTCATTGGTAAATGATAAAAAGTTTTCAACGTTTCAAAATTCAATTTTTCTTGGAAGTTGAAAATCATTTATTTTTACCGTTCCAACCTCCCACATGGAACTCGTGAACCACCCCCTCTTCTCTCCTCAACCTGTTTAAAGCGAGTCAATCCATATCCATTTCCATCACAACAAATTCTCAATATGAAAAGTCTTTAAACTCACTACCAGAGAAAAACACCTACAAAAATCTCTTCAATGGAGAAGTTCTTCCTCACTCTCATAGACGGTAATGAAGAAAGCCTTGTAGGTAGAAAAGATATTCAAGGTTTATGGTGATAATCTTGCATTTTTGAATTTCGGCATACACCTTCTCTAGATCAACACTCTCCTTACGCCTATAATCCTCCTTTTTCTTTTCTACACTTTTTATGCCCTCCTCTTCTCTCCATTTCTACCTCTACCTCACTTTCTCCCTAAATAGATTATAATTTTTTTTCTCTCCTCTCAATAACTTTTGTTTGTTTACGCGATTTTATTAAGTATTTGATAAAATAAAATATTCTTGTCACTTCTTGTTTTGTAGAACTTTTGACGTAGTTTTTAATATGTAATTTTTATATCTTATTGATATACCAATTTGTAAATAAAATTATTTTTAAAAATAAGAAATTTTACTCTGTAACCCGTAATTTGTAATCAAATTGGGTACGAAAGGAGTAGTATTTATTGGTGTTTTCTTTGACAGAGTTTTCTTGTTGCATTCACTGGTGAGCATAGTTACTAGTTAGGTTATCAAAAGTGTGCATTGTATTTGGCTGGTGTAACATATACCTTTTGGCTTATCTATTTTTCAGGTAGAACTATCATGTCCATGTGGAAGGCATCAATATCAATGGGCAACCTCTGCAAATTGACCCAGACATCTTTGGCAACCAACGCACAATACTTGATTTTGGAACTTATTTTGTATACCTATAAGAGGAGGATTTTCCGCCATTAGTTCATGTGGTATGTTTTAACAGAGCTAGAACTTGCATGACAAGAAAACAATTATTAAGATGTGACATGGAAATTGATATGCAAGTCTAGTCTAGATTATGACCAAACACTGAATTGTACTTTTTTGTTTACAAAGATGGACCATAGTGCTTCAACATATGCAAGTCCTACTAGTATCACTCCCGTGCGTTGCACGGCTATTATTTTTAATATGAAATTATTTAATCACTTTATTATTTAAAAAGTAAAATTAACAACAAATAGGTTATTAAATCAAAATATAAAATTTAAAGAAATTTGACGTTTGATTTTTTGTGAACTACATTGTTATCGCTATAAAAAACCCGACATTAGAACTACAGTTAATAGGTACACAACGAAATTTATGTAGTATTTAGTACGTAATGAAGTAAAAATATGCATAAAATTACTTTCCCAAATACAAATATATAGTACGGAGTAATTAAAAAATATAAACTTAAAACTAAGAACTTTGCATATTACCAATTTGAACAATTACATTGGGTTAGAATTTACAAACAAATACATTAAATAAGTAATGCAATATATCAATTTTATTGATTGCATTTGAAAATTGCAGCCATTTAAAATTTGGATCATTTTTATGATTTACAAATAATCTTGAAAGTTGAATCACACATTATATTATTTCTATCTAAATAATTGTGACAATTCTACATATGAAATGAATTTTAAAACTTTAGTACTAAAATTATTTTTAAACTTGGGTAGAAACTAAAAATTAATACTCCCTCCGTCCCAAAAAGATTTACACGTTTCAAAAAAATTGTGACTCACAATCCCTTACCCATTTCTATTAAAAAATCACTTTTACCCCTTACTTTTTCAAACCCTACCTATCACATCATACTTTTTTTCTAATAATCTACATATCACATCATACTTTTACCCATCACATCAAGGGTATTTTTGGAAAGTCAATACAAAATTATCCGTCCCTTAATTTCTACTTTAATCAAAACGTACCCATCTTTATGGGACGGAGGGAGTAGATGATAGAAATCCACAGGTGGAGCAAATATTTATACATGCTAGAAGGGATTTGAAAAGGAAATAGACGTGAAAAAATTTTCATTATAAATAATGACATTATGTATGGTAATTAATTATAAATGTACAATAATATTTACGTTTCTAACAGATTTTGGTTACCTTTTATGTTTTACACTAACTATTATAATTCTTCATTTGGGAAGTTTATGATTTTTTTGTTTGTGACTCTAGTATTATTTTTTTTTTTATTTAGAACACTCCATTTATTTAGAACATTTATTTACTTACCATTAGTGTAATCCTCCATGTACCATGTTGTATCAAAACTTACCATTTTATTTAGAACTCTCCATTTATTTAGAATATTTATCTACTTACCATTACCGTATTCGTCCCCATTTTATTTAGAATAGTCCATTTAATTAGAATACTTATTTATTAACCATTACCGTATTCCTCCAAGTACCGTGCAGCAAAATTAACATTTAATTTCGGACTATTATTATTATTATTAATGGTACCATTTAATAAGGCCACCTGTTATATGGTTATTAATGATCCTGACATTTTTAGTCATTAATTACGTTACCATTTACGTAGTACATTTTACACGGTCACAATTTTACATGTTCACATGTATTTTTATTCATTAACGTAATTTATGTTACAAATTATACTCATGATAAACTATAATGGGAACATAAATAATTACACATGGTCAAAGTCCCAAGCTTAAAAGCAGGGGATTTTCGCCTCAAGCTTTTCCCGCCCAAAGCATATTCATTCAGCACCATTGATTTTATTAGATCTATGGTTGTCCTTCTTCTTCGTAAACTACCAATTTAATAAATTCTATTTAAGGTATCACAATTAACTCTCCCATATTGGAATTAATGTGGCATACTAATTCATCATGAAATATTCTGTGGTATTAAATCGTCCCATTTCTAAAATTAATAAACAAAATTGGTAAACTTTGATCTCAAATTATATAAAAATAAATGGAAACATGATACAAAATTGATATTAGATATTGTTACAAAATTGGTCAAAATTGGTAAAATTTGACCTCAAATTAAATAAAAATGATATTAGATATTGGTACAAAAAGAGTTTATTAGATTTATTATATCAAATATTTTCAATATATATTGTATTTAATTAAAATACAATGTATATTTTATTTAATTATAGGTCAAAGATTGAAAACAGTAGACCGAAAAAAGTCAAAATTGGACAAATACTCAGAAACAGAAGTAGTATAAATATTTGCTCCACCTGTAGATTTCTATCATCTATTGATTTTAGTTTTTACCCAAGTTTAAAAATAATTTAAATGTTTCCTTTCTTAATTTTTTTCCTTTTTTTTTAATTTCTTCATTTTATTTAATTACTGGTTTTACATCATTTTCCTTTCTTAAATCTTACCTTAAACATAGATCCCATATAATTATTACTTAAGAGCTGCTTTTTTTCTTTCTTAGTTCTTTTCCTTTTAATAATCCACGGAGCATTTGTTGTAAATTGTGCCTTTTTTCAATATTAGCATAATTAGACAATTTGATATTTGGTAATGCATAAGAACCGTAGATCCAATAACATATTTTTAAAATCAACATCTTTACTTTTTTATATCACTTAATTCTTTCGAAGTGATCCATGTTTCTCTACTGATTTTTATTCTTACCATTTTTATCCTGCGGTTTCTATTACTATTCCAATGAAATATCCATAATAATAATCAATCGTTGATCAAGATGTCAAAGCTAATCAACGGTTCACAATGACAAGTTGTTTGGGCGGGAAAAGCTGGGCCAAAATTCCCCTGCTTTTAAGTATAGATAGATTAGACAATTTGATATTTGGTAATGCATAAGAACCGTAGATCCAATAACATATTTTTAAAATCAACATCTTTACTTTTTTATATCACTTAATTCTTTCGAAGTGATCCATGTTTCTCTACTGATTTTTATTCTTACCATTTTTATCCTGCGGTTTCTATTACTATTCCAATGAAATATCCATAATAATAATTAATCGTTGATCAAGATGTCAAAGCTAATCAACGGTTCACAATGACACGTTGTTTGGGCGGGAAAAGCTGGGCCAAAATTCCCCTGTTTTAGGTATAGATAGATTTTCCTTTCTTAAATCTTACCTTAAACATAGATCCCATATAATTATTACTTAAGAGCTGCTTTTTTTCTTTCTTAGTTCTTTTCCTTTTAATAATCCACGGAGCATTTGTTGTAAATTGTGCCTTTTTTCAATATTAGCATAATTAGACAATTTGATATTTGGTAATGCATAAGAACCGTAGATCATAGCTAATCAACGGTTCACAATGACACGTTGTTTGGGCGGGAAAAGCTGGGCCAAAATTCCCCTGCTTTTAAGTATAGATAGATTCCTACATAAAACTGCTCTTGGATACCCCATATTTTGAGAAACTTTTTTTTTTGAACCAAGCACAAATAAATCTTTATTCCAAACACAACAGTAATAACAATAGACTAACCCCATACAGACTAAACCAATCTAACAACTCCAAAAACCATCTAAATCCTTTTCCCTACCCTTTTACCCTCAAGTGATAAACCAACAATTTCACTAATACACCGAAATGTAAATTCCTCCTTGATTCTTTTGCCCTTATAAATCTTCTCGTTTCTAGCCTTCCAGATAAAATAGCAACATGCTGTAATGTATGCAGCCATGCGCCATTTCTATTTCCTGCCTCTTCCCAGCTCCATCTTCTTCCCCAGTTCCTTAACGGAATCAGCCTGCATTTCAACATTAAGCACACTTGCCATATTCTCATGAATTGCTTTAGCATATGTACAAGAGCAGAAAATGTGATCAGCAGATTCCATCTCTTTTTCACATAGCACACACGTGGTATCGATAGGTAGGAATTTGCTAAGCCTATCCTTTGTTTGGATCCTCCCTTTCCATATGAGCCAGGCAATAATCTGATGCTTGGGTACTGACCATCTGCTCCAGACCACCTCTGCCCAGTCCACTTTCATCCTGATTCCTTTAAGCCGGTTGTAGCCCTCCTTCACAGTGTAGCCATTGGCTGTGTTCATCCCCACAAAAAGCCTTCTATTTTGGATCAGTTTTTTCCAGTAGTAACAGTCATCATTCTTCACATTGCATTCCCAGATTGTTCCTTGCTTGAGGTATTTGCTGTGCACCCATCTAACCCACAGTGAGTCCTTCTTATTAGCAATATCCCATAAGAGTTTCATTGAGCAAGCTTGATTCCAGAATAGCAGATTTTTCAGCCCAAGCCCCCCCTCCTGTTTGGGAAGGCACACTTCCTCCCATTTGATTAAGGGGCATCTTCTGTGTACTGGACCAGAACTCCAAAGGAAATTTCTGCACAATGCCATTACCTTTCTCATGACTGAATTTGGCAGTACAAAGATCCTACTCCAAAAATCAGCAATACCATAGAGGACTGAGTTGATCAGCTTAGTTCTCCCTGCATAAGAAAGATGCTTAGTAGCCCAAGAAGTAATTTTCAGGGACATTTTTTCAACCAGTTTATCACATTCTTTCTCACAATGCGAGAATCTGAGATAGGAGCTCCCAAATATCTTAATGGGAAGGATCCTAAGGACATATTTGTCTTATGCAGGATACTTTCCCACATACACCTGGGACTTATCATAATTGAGTTGCAAACTTGTGGTTTGTTTGAAATGATTAAGGCCAGCAGCTAGTACACAGTCAATAGAAGGGAGATCACCCCTACAAGCCACAATAAGGTCATCTGCAAAAACAATATTGATAAGTTTCAGATTCTTGCATCTAGGATGGAAACTGAAACTGCCCCTGTTAGAAAAGTAGCTGAAAGTTCTTGTTAGGTACTCCATAATAAGGGTAAATAAGAGGGGGGACATTGGGTCCCCTTGTTATATTCCTTTCCCTCTTTTGAAAAATCCAAACACCTCACCATCAAGTTGTACTGAATAGGCTGCACTAGTAACACAGAACCTGATCCACTCAATAAACTTATTAGGGAACTTCAAAGCATCCATAATCTGAAGCAAGCTCTTCCAGCTAACAGAGTCATATGCCTTCCTCAAATCCAATTTCATAATACACCTTGGACTGATTCCTTTCCTTTTATATCCTCTAACTAACTCTTGGCAAAGAAGGACATTGTGTACCAACTCCCTGCCCTCTATAAAAGCACCTTGGTTGCTATTAATGATATGGGGGAGGACAGCTCTAAGCCTATTGCAAATGATTTTGGATATAACTTTATATACCACATTGCAGCAAGAAATAGGTATGAAGTCCTTTGGGCTTTCAGGACTATCCACCTTTGGGATAAGGCTGATATTAGTATGGTTAATCTGTTGGAGGGATAAACCATTTTGAAAGAATTCAAGAACAGACTTAGTCACCAGCTTACCAATCACTGACCATTGGTTCTTAAAAAATCCACTGCTATAACCATCAGGCCCCGGGCTTTTACAATTCGGAATTTCAAACAAACATCTCTTTATTTCCTCCTCAGTTACAGGAGCTATGCATTTTAGCTGTTGTTCCACACAGAGCATTTTTCCTTCCCCAATGACCTCCTGAAGGATGTCTTCTATCCACTCTGTCTTGCCCAACAGTTTCTGGAAATAATCCACCATCACCCCAGCAATGTTTGTCTTCCCTTCAATCAGATTCCCATTTGAATCCTTAATAGTATTAATATGGTTATTCATTCTCCTTTTCTTGATCCAAGCATGAAAGAGTTTTGAGTCTTTATCCCCTTCCAGGACCCATTCTTGCTTAGCCTGTTGATTCTTCATGAGTCTAGCAGCCTTCAGTTTCCATGTCAATTCCTTGATTAATTCTATCTCCTTTGTTATTAGATGTTCACACTTCATGTTCAACCTGAGTGCCTCTTGTACTTGGCTTAGCTCTTCCCTCAGCAGATTACATTGTTGGTAAATATGGCCAAATTTTCTCTTATTCAGTCCCCTCAATAAAGGTTTTAGCATTTTCAATTTCTTGTATAGTTGGAACATAAATCTGCCCTCCATCTTCTGGGTCCAGACATTCTGGACAATCCTGGAAAACTGAGGATCAAGACACCACATATCACAAAACTTAAATGGAAAGTTCCCTCTCTCCATAGAACATTCTTTCACCAGTAGGGGAAATGATCAGATAAACCTTCTTCCTTAATGATGACCTTAACATCAAAAGTGCTGAACCATTCTACATTTGCAAACACCCAATCTATTTTTGAAAATATCCTCTTTCTTGGAACTTGCCTATTAGACCAAGTGTATTTAGCACCCTCACTTGGGACTTCCTCCAACCCACATGTTTGGATGCATTGTTTAAAGTCTTTGGTCTCTTCTAGTGAGACTGGGTTGCCACCAATTCTGTCCCCCATACCCAAAATGCTGTTAAAATCTCCTAGGACACACCATGGTTTATCACAAGAAGATGCTATACCCATAAGATCATTCCACAGGTTACATCTTTTAGCAGCCTCATTGTTTCCATACACAAAAGTTATATAGAACTCTTTAACTTCACCAAATCTTCTACATTTACAGTGAACCCATTGGTCAGAAAAGCCCACAATATCAACCTTCATTCTATCCGGTTTCCATAACACCCATATTCTACCCAGTGGATGAGCAGAATTATTAATAACAGAGTTCCACCCCTGACCAACCTTCATTTCTATTGTACTAAAATTACAACTCCTTATTTTAGTTTCTAATAGCCCACATATATCAACTTTATTTTTATTTAAGAAAAGCTTAACATCCTCCTGTTTATTAGGACTGTTAAGTCCTCTCACATTCCAGCTTCATATCATTTAAGGAAAGGGAGGTGCCCTTCATAATGGGCCTTCTCTAAAGCTTTTTGAAGACTACTCAGCAGATCACCTTCATCCTCTAATACAATCCTCCTGGATGCTTTCTTTCCACTGACTTTAGTAAAGCCTTCCTCTGTCAGATTACTTTCTGTTGGAATAGGTTCCTCTTCATGTTTGCCCTCTTCTTGAATACTCTCCGTATGGCCATCCTTCAATTCTTCTCCATCTTAGTTCCCTTTAGTTTCTTTGGCCTCCATATCATTCTTCTTGGATTATCAACTTGCTTTTTCATTTCCTTTTTCCTACATGTCTCTTGCAGGTGCCCCAGCTTCTTACAGTGATCACAGATACAGGGGTACCATTCATAGTCAATTCTTTGTGTTATAGCTCTCCCATCTTCATTTATAAACACAACTTCCTTAGGGAAGTCCTGGTGGACTCGAACCTCAATTTGAATCCTGGCATAAGCATATTTGGTTTTCCTAGCAGTTGATTTGTCTCTCTTTATGGGTTTCCCAATGAGACTACCCAGCTTGCTTAGACCCGAGAGACTCCAGTATTTGACATCTAGGTCAGGAAATTGCACCCAGATTGGGACATCAGTTAGATCCTCAACATTGATCTTCTTTCCTGGTTTCCATTGTTGGACAAATACTGGTTTATTGTCAAAGTAATAGTATCTCCTTTTGGTTACTTCCTTCATATCATCCTCTCTATTGAAGGTTACAATATATTGTCCATCCTTAAGCACATCCACAACATCAATAGGGAAATCTTTCCATATACGATTAACATATCCTTTAACCACTTCTATGGGTGGGTTGGCCCCCAGAATGCAACACACAATCGTTGTTTTCCATATATCCGATGAATCAATAACATCATCTGCAGTGATTTGAGCAACTAAATTCCCATTTACCTCAATCGCAGGGATATACTTCAGAGATGTATCCTGATCCGCAATTCCAGCCACTATCTCAGCATAGGAAGGAATTGGATCTAGTTTCACCCTTTCCTCAGCAATCTCCTTTTCTTCACCAGATCCCCCATCAGCATTATCAGAGCTCTGGTGGTTTGGAACTTCAGTCCCTATGTTTTGATCAGTCGGAGTCGTGGTCAGATTCGTCACTCCCAAAGGTGTTTGATTAGGCGTCGCCGTAGTCTTCTTCTTTGGTCTACCTCGTCTCCTAGAAACTAACTGTAAGGTACCTCACTTTTTCAAAATATACTCCAAGTACCTTCTATTTTGAGAAACTAACTATCAGGTACCTCACATTTTTAAAATAGTACATGATAATATTGTTTGTCTGATATAGGAATTGGCAGAAAACTGCTCTTTGGTACCCCATATTTTGAGAAACTAACTGTCAGGTATCTCACATATTCAAAATATACTCCGGGGTACCTTCTATTTTGAGAAACTAACTATTAGGTACCTCACATTTTTAAAATATACTCCGAGGTACCCTCTA